>CABFVX010003154.1:55743-93166 GCA_902151425.1 Timema shepardi
TCGCTCGCTCCAGTCTGGCCACCTCTCATTACAACCAATGTGTTCTATTTTATCTTTTAGTCGCTCGCTCGCTCCAGTCTGGCCACCTCTCATTACAACCAATGTGTTCTATTTTATCTTTTAGTCGCTCGCTCGCTCCAGTCTGGCCACCTCTCATTACAACCAATGTGTTCTATTTTATATTTTAGTCGCTCGCCCAGTCTGGCCACCTCTCATTACAACCAATTTGTTCTATTTTATATTTTAGTCGCTCGCTCGCCCTGTCTGGCCGTACCTTAATGCGTTTCTCCGCCCTCCCTCTTTTCCTCCAGAAAAACCCCGGCACCATTCGCACTCCTGAGGAAGACAAAGGTCGTGAGAACTTCACGATGGACCTTTACGTCGACGTGGCGAGATCGGCGGTCATCTCCAGGCACATAGTGAGCCTGTGTTCGGAGGCTGGGGACGCTACTTACACTAGAGAGGCGGACATCACCCAGTGGTCCACGCAACCAGGTAGGCCATCACACATAAACCTTCGATTTTTATTACGGATGGACACTCCAGTTTTACCTCGACGCACTACAATATGGCTTCATCTTATAAGCTGCGCCATAGTGGAAATATTCAAGGAAAGTTTGATACCTTTCAGGATAAACAAAGGATACTTTTAAAGCACCTTTAAAAAAACATTTTTGTGTCCAACAGTGATAACATTTTACTATTTTATTATAGTTACTTAAAATGTACTGATAATTTTTATCAAAAATTGCAGCTTCGGATCATATGACTTGACACATGAATAGGCCTATATGAAGATAAACCTTGTATCTTATTATATTTGGGCGATATATACATGTGTAAGAAAATGGGAGATATACCTATTATGTTCCGATTTATTAGTATTTATACATAGCTTTATATACACCCAGATTTATAGAGAAAGTAAGTTTTCTTAACAATTTATTATTTATTAGTATTATCTTTATAATCATTCGGTTCAGAAAGTGCAGGTTAAATATCTCAAATAAAAAAAAAAGTAATATTGTAGATAGTAGTAAGCTAAGTAACTAGTAAGGTTTCTCACCCGCTTCGTTGACCGTATAGTCTAACGCGCAACTCTCGTGTTAGCCTAGACTGCTGAAGACGGGGAGATCGGCGTTTGATCCCGGTCTGGTATACCGAGGGTGAATTTTTCTAGATTTCCTATCCTCCCTCAACGAAAATGTTGGTGCACTCTCTCTAAATTAAGCTTTGCTCATCCCTAACACATTAGAACAGTTAGTACGTAATCGTATAACCTGAACGGGCAGTAAGATGCGGTGCTAAAATAAAAGTAAGTTTTCTTTTGTAAATATTTGGTGGTAAATATTAAATTGTAAACTTTCTGTCAATTTCACTTAGTAATTTAAAAAAATTCAATTGTGTAAGCAAGAAAATATTATTTTTAATGGAGAGTTTATTATTATTATTATTCTGGTGTTTGGTTAGCTGCTTTTCCTCCCTTCACCCCCGCTTAGTAATTATACCTCCCGCCGACCACAACCCAATTGTTCGTTGCGTTAAATTTCCCCGGCTATTCCGGGATCCAATTACTAAACTATATTGAAAGAATCCTATTTGGGATATAGGTTATTTCTTCCTCCCTCCCTCCCTCCTTCACGTTTCTAATAGAACTGTCATTGACAAATTGGCTTGTTGGTTACTCCTTATTACACCATTGGTCGGAAAGTCGACATCTATTTAAATTATCATCCATTAATAGAGTAATTCAACTCATTAGTTTTAAATTAATTTTCAAAGAGCGTTAATATGACATTATAATGTCCGTATGTCTCGTTTAGGAGCACGCAGATAGCATGTTTTGGTTCAAGGTGGGGGGTTAAAGGCCTTAGCTGTACAGTTTTTGGACCAAAAATCTTTTTGGCCAAAAAAATAGAAAAATGCCAGTTTTTAAGCCTGACTCCGACAGGTTGATTTAACGTAAACTGAGTATGCTATGTTAGAATTCGATAAAAATATCCTACCCAATGATACCTTATTCATCGCTGAAGGTTTTGTATTAGTTGAGAAAAAGGGATGATGACAACAAAAATTATATATAGGATTTTTAGTAAATACGTTTTAGTAACAAGTTTTATACACTTAGTAATCGACACAGTTTTTTAATATTTGTCCTGAGTATTGCGAAATATGAACAAAATTTTATTTTCTCATGACCGCGTTTGTTCTTATTCAAGCTATACTAACAAATGATAATTACTCTAATCAGGCAGATATAGGGAAGGAAGTATTTTAAAGGTAAAATACCCGCATTTGCTTGAAAGGATAGTGGGGAACCATCTATGAAAAAACACCCTCAGTATACCCGACTGGCATTCGAACCTCGATCTCCTCGTCTCCAGCAAGACAGAAACTTTTTAAATGAGAGGAAAGTATCCTTTTTTTTAAATTCCATAATGCCTATGAAAAAAGTATATTTAAGAATTAAATAGATTTTTATGTTAAAAATAAAGACTAAACTTATCTACCAAATAATCTATTTATTTGGGCTAAAAAAACTTTGTCACACAAACTAACTGAAACTCGCGTTCTCTTTCAACCCGCCTTAAGAGCCTATCCCTCCACTGATTAACTGGGCTCTTAGATACTAGATTACGGCTAAAAAAATTATCTGATTGTGATAGAGCGTGATAAATATTCATTAATGAGTGTTATTAAAATACGTTGTATTTTATTGTTCCCCCAATATTTTTTATCTAGAAACATCTACATACAATACAGAATGATTTTGTAATTTTTTGTGGGATGGGTAGCAGCCTTAATAAGAACCTATAACAATCAACTCTGTGACTCAGTCGGCTAATTTAAACCAACACTATTGCACGTGGATAATTTATTGTTAAACATTAATTGAGATAAAGATTTAATAGAAGTTCTTAGCACGGAACATTGTTGAAATATTAAAATTATATTTGGATAAAAACCTCACTGAAAAGGTATTTTTTGACCTTTTTAGAATGGCTTCACAGATAAGCACTATGCACAGATCTTAATTATGTTTTATTAGGAACATACTGTAGTTATTAACAATAAATGTTGTCGCTTTGTCTCCCATTATCACCGCGGAATGATTCGAGTAAATATTCAAATACGAATGCACTGTACACATTTCTGGCATATCATAGGTAGTTTATTTTCCCTTTTATTCCCACACCTCGCACGAGCCAGGAGCCGGACTGTGCCCTGCTATGATGAATCCATTTAATGCCATGCAAGCTGCTAACACCTATATTCTACGAACACTTAAATACCGTGGATAGTAAAATAATTGTTCTCAAACAATAGGACAAACTAGTTGACTAATTCAGTTTAGCTTGGCAAAACGCATATAAAAAATTATTGGTAGTATCTGTAAAAGAAGTGGAGGAGTTCCAAACCTCCGTACCCCCCCCCCCCCCCCCCCCCNTCCCCCCATACCCAATGACTACACCACTGCTTATTTTAAATAGCTTATTTATTTTTTTGTTTCCTATTTCAATATATTTTGCGATATCCGCGTTGTAAAATAATTTTATTGAAGTGGTTGTTTTTTTTTCAAAATTTCGAACAGTAGCCATGATAGTAAATAAATCCATATTCAATATGTTTTATTTATTTTTAACATATGTTTATTGTACCTGAGGCTGATTCTAAATATTATTCTTTTATTAATCATCATGAAACATTTTATTTAAAAAAACTTCAATTTCTAATATAAAAAAATGTTATTAGTAGTCTATATATAAAGTCCGAGTAAATATTATTTATATATTCTACGATGCCTTTTTCTTCTTTTGCCCCTCTCAATAATTTTATACTTTGATCTATTTGGATTAAACTTCCGTCATCGAAAATACTTTTATCAACTTCTCTCTATTTCAACGAAAATAACACTGATTTAAAAATAATCCTGGATTAAGTTGGCCCATGTTAAGAGAGTTTTTATTCTATTGGTGCGGGGTTGCAGTCTTGCGTGAAGCAACGCTAAGCCTACTTACCAAGAACTATTAAACCCTCTTCTCTGTTGAAAGCTTAGGATAGGCCGGGAGCGGATTAGGATTGGTTGGTTATAGGCAAGGCCTAGAGTCTTCCATCACGCCCAACTTGGTAATAGAGGGTGGGCTTTGACAGCCTTAACTTGGTGGACCAGTCTTCTGTTCTTTTAGGAAAATATGTTGACTTTGCTGTGGAAGTACTTGTTGTGTTTTTGTGTGTACAGCGTCTTTCTAACCGTCCGGACTGTCCGTATATTGGGATAGGGACGAGAAAGATATGTATGTAAAGCAAATGTACCGGCATTTTGCGTGGAGAGAGAGTGGGAAACTATTTACGCGAAAAGAACTCCTTAAAAGCATAAAACTGAGATTATTTTAAAGTACCATGTATTACTATCCGTTTAGGGGAGGGTGAAAAAATCAATCTGGGAAAACCACCTTCTACACACCTAACCGAGATTCGAACCTTGATCTACCTGATATTGGCAGTCTTAGTCTACTGGAAGAGTATTGCGTTAGACAATGCGGCCACCGAAGTGGGTAACTTGAGATTCAAACCTCGGACCTTTGCAAGGCCGGAGGTCAAATGAGAGCAAGGGTACGAGTGATTCATAGTTTTCTAGAATCAGATAAGCCCCAAACGTTTGTGTGACGATTGTTTGGAACCCACACACAGTAGAATCCTGTCTATCCGAAGTGTCGGACTACCAAAGGTGGTCCAAACACAAAGTTTCTTGAGAATCGTTTAGGAGAGCGGTTACCGAACTGTGGTTCTTGAACCCCATGAGGGTTCGCGAAATCTTTCAAGGGGTTCGCCAAAATATTTCTGTAATGGCCGATTTTAACAGAACTTTGTGAGAAAATGGGAAGCATTCACAACTGTTTATCGTCTCACATTGAAGTCAGGTGGTTATCTAGAGGTAGAATTCTTATAAGAATGTTTGAAGTTAAACATGAAGTTTTCATTTTTATTACCAACTAGCCCTTTCACAAAACGAAGTGCATGCAAGATCTAATTTGGCTCCAAGTTTTGTCTTATTAAGCGGGCATTTTTTTCAAAAATGAACAGATTAAACCTATCTCTCTCGCTTTTACTGTGCAAGACCTTATCGAGTCGTTCATAAAAAGTGTTTAATTAGCAATAAAACAAAGTGTTTTGATACCCTTCCCGACTTAGTGCTAGAAAATCATATTTATTTGGACAAAAATGTAAATAATTTGGTTATAGAAAGAACCCTTTAAAGGACTTGTAAAAAAATCTTCAGAGAATATTTCTCAACCATAATAACAATTGTATTTGCAATCCCCTGGAAGAGAACACAGTTTTAAAATCCTCCACATTTAGCGTGAGTGAAAAAAAAAAGCAGCTCCTTGAAATTTCTATTGATTTTGAATTAAAGAAAAGATATAAATCTTTGTCATTAATTGGTGGTGTCTGGTTAAGTTTAAAGGAGAAGTTTCAAGTGTTTGGTGAATAAAGTTATTGCAGCTTTGTTACCATTTTCTTCTACATATTTGAGCGAAAAATATTTTTCTTCATATGCCTATTTAAAAAAATAGATACAGAAACAGGCTCGGTGCTGAAAGTGACTCGAGACTTTATCGTCTGTGGTTCGACTGCCATCCAAAACGAGCGATTCCTTCTCACTAAGTCACGTGAAGAGGTGAGTTGCTGTTAAAACTGGTTCACAAATTTTAAACTTAAATTGGCATGGCATTCTGTGATCAAAGGAGGTTATCTCAACTATGTCAAAACAGCCATTTCCAGTAGGCCTACCACTCTAAAAAAACATGTAAAATGTGATAACATTGTTACTAAAGATTTAAAAAAATTACTACAGTATTTGCTTATTTAAGTTCAGTTTTATTTTTTTAAATAAATGTATGATTATTTGAACCTTTACTTAAGTAGTTTCAATATTATTTGATTATATTTGGTGAGGTATCCCAAAGTACCTACCGAGCTAAAGTGGGTTAATTTGAAGGTATTAAACATTTTGATTACAATTAATAAGTAAATTTCATTAAAAAAATTAGTTATAAAATTAAGTGTGTGGCTATGGGGGCAGGGGGTTCATGCAACTAAGATATTTGTGAAAGGGGTTCACGAGTTGAGAAAGTTTGGGAACCGCTAGTCTAGAACAATGTTCCATGGCACATTGGTGTACCGCAGTGGCATATTATGTGTGCCGTGCGGTCGCAGCCTAGAACGCCACTCATCTCTATTCAGTAAGAACAAGAATGAAGTTAGTATGAGAGGCAGTTTTCGTCATCCGCATTTCATTCTTATATTTTAAATGCGTCCGAACAAAATCAAAATCTTTCGCGCAAAATTAATAGTTATGATCTACCCAATTTAATGGTTGTCATGAGCATCGCGGAATTTGACTGAGATTTTTTCTAACAATTTTTGTTGTTGTTCGACTATTACAACATTTAATACAAAGTATTCAAAAACCGTTTAGATTATCTGTAGAAAATAAATAAAAGTATCTCATTAAACTTAATTTGAAATAATTTTGGCGAGATTTAAAAGTAGCGAATTTAACTATAGTTAAATTTCAGCCCATTTTAACGTCTTTAGTAGCTACTATAATGGTGTACGAGTCAGTAATCGAACCAGTAACCTCAGAATAGAGATGCGAGCTTTCTCTCGTTGGTAAAATATAAAACGATGCTTCTAAATTTGTCCCCGGTAGGGTTCATGTAAGCCTGGCGCCCTCTCCACTTACCTTGTAGAACTACTTGTGTTAGTTCCCCCTCCACCCCCCACCACCACCATCTTCTCCCCGTGTTGATCCGATCAACTCAAACCCTTACCCTCCCCTCACCCCATTTTCAAATTCCCCTGCCACCCCCACAAGGCGTCACCTTTTAGCTCCCAACCTGTCTCGGTTTGCCGATGTTCGCCCTTTAAAAATTAAAGAAGCATTCTACAACCAATCCCTACTCCTTCTCTCGCCCCAACCAAACCACCCCTATTTTTTTTTTTACCTATTCCATCCTCCCCCTCTCCAGAACTTTGCTTCTAGATCTACATGTTCATGGAAACTTCTACCCCGGGAGGAGGGGATTTTTTTTAAAGCTTTCCTTCATTATGCGTCTACCGTTTGGGTTTTTAGTGACTGAATGGGGAATTTTGTTTTTCAGCGTGGAAGTCTATTTTTTTTTTCGAGCCATTGAGTTTTTTTTTATCTCCTTCACTCCCTTCCGTCCCTTTACTTGCGATTAAAAATTCATTGTTATGTTGCTTTTTGGCGTTCTTCTTGAGTAGTTATTTTTTTCTCCATTATGTTAGTCTTCTTTCTTAGTTTGTAACTTGTAAGTTACTGTTTATCTAAGAATATGTAACAACATGACTCTGTAGTCTTTTATTCTTATTTCACATTTTGCTTATAAAAGTTTGGGGCATTATTTTTGCTATCGTTCATTTTGACCCGGATAATGTAACCACTCTTTATAGCTTATTATAAATTGATTCTGAACAGTTCTCACTACAGTTCACAAAATTAAATACACCCCATAAAGAAGCAAAAGATTTACTATGAATGTTTATTTTGTGACTGTTTTCAGTTGTAATCAATAAAAAATAAAATAAATGGTATCACAAAAGCAGATGATTTTATTTAAGTTGTAGTCTGAATTAAATTTTGTGACCAGATTTATAAAAAAGCTGTTTTCATTAAACTACCTTAAAAAATATATATTATGGATTTCAAACTCGATTCTTTGATACCTCAATATCCTCGATACATATATCATGGTGTGTGTATTCCTATTTATCATACAAAACACTCCTCAAGCCCCATTTTGAACGTAAACGTCAGCCATAATCGAAAAAGTTTAAAAAAAATTGAAATTAGTTTTAAATAAACCACCCTTAAACTAAAACCTTCTTTACTCAAAAATCTATAGTGTTGCTTATCTTAATAAACACTGTCGAGGTGTCAGTTTTATATATATTTATATATATATATATGACTCTTTCGAGTATTAGTCCCTAAAACACGGCCAAACAGACGGACAAGTAAACAGACACACATACATACATACTTGAGGACAAACTGAATTTTAAAACCGACCTTTTCTGATTTGAGGGCACATAAAACATTAAAGGCTCATCATATTATCAATGTCTAACATTTCCAAAATTACAATACTTTTTCTTTATGTGAAAAATAAAAATAATGAATATAAAAAACTACCTGTAAGCGTGTATATCTCGCCATCGTGACGAATGCGGATGAAAGCGGATACCATTTCGTGACAGTCTTGATCGCGTGGTTAGCGCATATAACTCTGTACCGCCTTACAGGGGGGAGGGGGGGAGGGGCTTCAATTCCGACAGACCGTGCCGTATTAATATATGGTGGTTTCATATTTCATACAAGCCGAATGTAAATACAGTTGATTTAAAAAAATAAAATGCCACTTTATAACTAAAATGTTTACAATGTATTCGTCTAAAACACGAAAACACGAAATTAATGTAAAATAAATTTCCACTGTACTTTATTATTGATTGGTGCGTCTAACATTAGAATTATCTACATCGGTGGTCTTAGGGTAAAATTTTCACCTCAGTACCCGAGGTTTTTTGGGTTCAAACCCCAGCCGGGGTCGGTGGATTTTTCCTGAGTGATATAGATCCGTAGACCAACTTCCTTTCCGGAGCCTGAGGTTTGAATATTTGTCGGGTGTACTGAGGATGTTATTTTCTCAAAATTGTTTTACACTCTCCTTCCACACAAATTTGGGTACACTGCCTCTAAAATATAACCTTCCTAATCTCTATAACCATTCGAGTAATTAGTACATAAACTTTTAACGCAGTGTTAAAATAAACAAAATTTTGTTTTAAAGTTATTTTTACATAAGAATGTGACATTATTTTAAATTTTACTTAGAACTTTCATTTTATAAATTTATTTTCCATTTCCTATTTATTTCTTTGCCGCACTTGACCTCTTTTTTTTTTATATATATACATAAAGTATTTGTACGAAATATATGAAAGAGGGGAAAATGTTCTGCACTTAAGGCCCTTAATCTAAGGCAGTATTTCCAAAACTTTTCTTCTGTCTCGTAACTTTTTCAAGGCCATGACCTTGCCCACGTACCCCTTTCATCGCTTTAAAAAAAACAGTTATTACACAAATACCAGCTATTTTGTAAAGTCAAAGCTGTTGCTCCAAATTTTAACAAAGCATTGGAGATTAGATAGACAAAGTCATTACAGAAAGGAATAAAAGCTTTAAAAAGACGCCAATCACTTCAAAATATTCGAAAATTTATCATATTATTTACTATTATCGAAAATTAATTAATTATCTCCAAAACTTAGTGGTATAGCATTCTCCACAGTTAGAGGAGCACTTGTCTAAGTAGTAGGGTAGAGAAAAATGTTTCAGAGGAAATTCAGCAGTATTAGTGTAACGTGAGTATAAAGAGCAAACTGAGAATCACATGGGGGAGGTGGGAACATACTCATTGAAGTCGGCCTAGATTTGAACCTCGATTTATCCATCGTTGGTGACCAAACGCATTCAGAGCTGCCCCACAGGGAAAACCCATGAAATTCCACACACACACAAAAAAGTTAACTCTGCAATATTGTTGAACTTGAGGCATTAAACTGCAAACTTTACGTAGTGTACTTTTGTATGTAATAAAAAGAAAATTGAAGAAATAAGCACGATGAATTGTATACATACCTTATCTTCCTCTATGTCGCTTGGTTTGTTTTTTTCCGTTGGAAAGTTTAAGTTAAGGTTGTGTAGCAATTTAATGGATTTACCTACCATGGTCTAACCATCCTATTCTAACACCACTTTTTATATAAATTGGAATTTCATTTCTCTAAATTCTCTAATATTTATAATGTTTGGAAAAATGATATATACTTCTTGTAAAAAAAAACCCAGGGATATTTGAATTAAGAAAATAGTGCCAACCATGGTGATGTGCAAGTTTTAAAGCTGCTTGGTCTCTATTGAGAGATACATTTTAATTATGTCTTCAATTAATATATTTTAAGGCCGTGGACCAGCCTTGTTTTTTAATAATGCATGTAAAATAACTCAAACAAACTGAAAATTGGTGGAAGTAGACATTTATTTGTTACTACTACCCATTGTCCAATTTTCTTACAAAGGTTCATTTTATTATTAAAACTATTTTATTATTGTTATTTTATGTGTGTTGACAAAATATTTCAAAAGTGACTGCATTTGATTACGTAACTTGACTTATGAATAAGCGAAACATGATCCTGTGGGTTTTCTAGCCTTCGTATAAAAATTGGATTGTATCTCAAATCAACGGTACTGTTTGCCAGACAAATATTATATTAACTTTATTTCTTATAAAGGTCAGGGCTTAATGCTCTTGCTGTGGACTTATTGATTTTCCTATTGCGTTTTGCGGAGACATTTGGGATATTTCATTACATATCAATATATATATTTATAGATATATATAATAAATATATAAGTATACACATGCAAGTTATTTCACAATACATATGAACTTAAACAAAAATTCGTTTTTACTAATAAAGTTGCCTAGCTTTGTATTTAAATAAAAAGTTCTTATATATTTTGAGAGTCATATACTTAATGTGATCTACGCTTATAAGTTAATTTTTATTTTCTTATAAATATTTTATAAAATCTTGTTAAATAAAAGGGGAATAACTCGTATATATGCTTACTATTGTTAAAGATTACTTATATTTGTAATTATCTTTTGTGATGATTAATCGGTATCATTATAGTTATCTAAACCTATTTCGAACTTCAAGTTCTCATAAACGCCGTGAGGTAGAGTAGTCAGGCTACCCGCGATACAGTAATGCTTTCCATGTTGTCGTGTACGCCGTGAGATAAAATAGTCAGGCTACCAGCGATACAGTAATGCTTTCCAGTTCGTCGTGTACGCCGTGAGATAAAATAGCCAGGCTACCGGCGCTACAGTAATGCTTTCCAGGTTGTCGTGTACGCCGTGAGATGGAATAGCCAGGCTACCCGCGCTACATTTAATACTTTCTAGGTTATCGTATACGCTGAGAGATGGAATGCGCTAGCAGTTTGATGGTCCAAAAAAGTATGTATGTTGGTTCATCGAAAAGACCTGAATTCCTGAGAAATGAAAGGTAACTGGTATAAGAACATAACATGTAAAGTTCGTTCACAGTAGGAGTTTACCTCTGAAAGGCCTTTTTCCCTATCAGAAATCTATTATATAGAAGGATATTGGTAGGAAAAAAGACCTTTCAGAGGTAAACTCCTACCGTGAATGAAGTATATCTCAGTGAATCGAATGATGCAATTCAATAGGCAGGATCACAACACATTATATTGTTTGTTCCTCCTCCCCTATTTGTTCTCTTACTGCTGGACATTTCTACCCAAGAACGTTACGAACCTACTGGTTTTCTGGCTTTTAATTTAACGAATTTCTGCTGTACATTTTTAAAATTTACTCGTTAATATGGTGAATTTATTTTGTAAATAGTTTATCAAAGACCTTTACAATGTTTTGGCAGCTTTTACTTAATTTGGTTATTTTAATTTCCTATCTACTACACCTTGCGCTCTTTTCACGAGACATTCTATCATTTAGAAATCACACTAGTAAGCGCCGATTGACCATATTTTTTTGTTTATTTTAAGCAAAAGTCCGTTTCATCCTGTGCTTACCGATCTCCCTCTCTCTCTTTCCCACGTATGCATTGTTCATTGAGCTTTGACTCAATTCAACCTGTTTACATTTTAAACTCCCCTTATCTGAATCTCCCCCCTCCCCCCACTTCTAAACGTTATGGACTTATTCCTGTTTCGTTTCCAAGATGTACGACTTTCCTTCTATGAAAATATTTACTCAACCATGCCGAGTATTTGTGTCCAACTTCCGTCCATCGAGACTTCCCATATAATGAAAAGAGCCTTAAGTGCAACTTGAATGTAATGGTTGGAAATACCTTTTTTTAAATGTTTGATATTTTACATATTAGTACCGATGTGTCCTGACATAAATTTAAACCAGATTTGTGGTTTTATTTAAACGTATTATTTGAGTTACTTAACTTGCTCTTTATGAATCGACTGATTATATAAGAACATGACTTATACAATTAATTAGCTTAGATCTATAACGGACATAATATTCATCTCACAGAGGTTAATTCATCACTCTATAGGAGAAACCCACATTTCATTAAATATCTATATTTTGGGCTTACCGAGATAATGTCTCGGATCCCGTTTAGTTAGAAATACGTGGTTATTTTAATATTAAAACTTGGTATTCGTGAATGAATTCGTTATTATTGTCTGGTTACCAACAACAAAAAATACTTGCAGTAGACTAGACTGCCGATAACGGGGAGATCTAAGTTTGAATCTCGGTTGGTACTGAGGATGTTTAAAAATATCTTTTTCACTCTCCCTCCACGCAAATTAGTGCACATTTCCTATAAATATAACCTTCTTAATCCCTAAAACCAGTATTGCAATCAGTATATAAGTCTATAGCCCAAAGGGGTAGTAAGACGTGGTGCTAAACAAACAATTGTAGCAAAGGTCTTGTTTCTTGTCGGGCCGGTGTAAAAGGTCGCGGCAGTTTGTCTTCGCCTCTGTCCCGTCTCCTCTCTGGGGGGGTTTGTATGGACACCCGGACACTACCCACAACACGAGTACAGTATGAGGAAAAAGCCTCGTCATCTCCCACAAGTATTTCAACTCATCCCTGGCAGAAACGAGACGTAACCTTCGTTCACCCTGAAAGGTAGCAAGCCAACCTTACATGGTAATAATATGGGCCAGCTTATAGTATAGTAGAGTCATAGTGAAATATGTACAGGTAAGACTTCTACCTTTCATGATAAACGTAGTGTACACTATTTTAAATTAATTTAATTAGTTCGTAGTAGTCTTGGGTATAACACCCCCACTCTACCCCCCTCCCCCCGTTTTAATTAGTATTTACAAATCTACCTTTTAATATTTTATCTAAACTCTATCTATTTAAAGTCGCTAATGTATATAAAAATATTTAAAAACCTATATTATTCCAGATATTTATATGTTATCGAATTAGGCTACTAGAAACAGTATTAACTTATTAAATATATGTAAATTATATCTCCACATTCAAGTATTTAAAGTTAAAAAAAATACATAAACAGCCTTGAATAGTTTTTTTGTTTTTATTATTTCAAATAATTATGAACACATTAAAAACAAACGTTATCCATAAAAGTCAGAAATGTATATCTATTGGGTCGTAATTTTGCAAACCTTGTTCAAGAGCCTTATTGAATTTAAACAGAAATATTTATTTTAAATGAAGAGAAAAGTTTACTTTATAATTATTAACAAATATATATTTGTAATTAATAACTTGCTAAACTTCTGACCTTAACTACGCGTTCCCTTCCACACCAAACAAATTGTAAGGATAACAAAATCGATTCGCCTTTGTATTTTTTTAAAATTAAAAATAAACAAAATCTTGGCTAATGGATGTTTTATATCTTGAGACTTCTGTCTAGACTAGGGATAGCAAATCTATGGCACTCGTACCACTTGGCGGCACGCGAATAAGATTTAGTTGGCACACCGATATGAGAAAAAAAACACCTAAATAAATATTTTTCCAACGTGGAATATTTTTTTAAAAAGTCACTAAGATTTCGACAGCCATGTCATTCACACGTCACAATAAACTTTGTGAAGTCAAAGGTTATAAATATTATTGTGTGCTATGGACCCGCTTCATTGGCCGCATGGCTTAACGCGCTACTCTTTTGTTAGACTAGACTGCCTAAGACGGGGAGATCGAGGTTCACTCCAGGTCGGGTGCATTGAAGTTGTTTCCAACATGGCTTTTCAGTCTCCCTCCACGCAAATGTGGGTTCACATCATTTAAACTAAACCTAACTAATCCCAAACAAATAAGTGTCTTGGGCGTACAACCCGAACGGGTAGTAAGACGTGGTGCAAAAAAAAATAGCTATGAACCGAACATAAATATATTTAGTACATTAAGTTGATATTGTATCGGCACTTTAACACTTTAATACATTTTCTTTCTTTAAAAATCGGGCATTTTAAAAATATCTACAATTTTATTTGAGCTATCACCCACCTTGGTGGCATAGTTAGCTAACGCACTACTTTCTTGTTGAGCCAGACTGCCGATGACGGTAAGATCGAGGTTCAAATTTCGGTCGGGTGAACTGGTAGTGGTTTTTCCTAAATAGGTTTTTCACTCTTGCTCCACGTAAATGTGGGCTCACTTCCTCTAAAATCAACCTCACCAATTTATAATCCACTAGAGTAATTAGAAATTAAGCGTGTAACCTGAATGGTCAGTAAGACGTGGTCTTAAATAAAATAAAATATTTAAGCCATTCATTGCATTTCATAATACTCAATTAGTTTTGATTTTTAAATACTAATTTTAAAAAAAAACTTAAATAAGACGTGATTCACTAGACTAGTAAAATATTCAGCTGGTCCTTAAGTGGCGCATTGGGCAGAAAAGTTACACCATCACTTGTCTAGACATTGTTTTATATCGCCTGTGGGTGACCTGGCGGTCTAGGGGTAAGGTGTCGGACTTCTGTGCTGGTTTCTGGGGTTCAATTCTCGGTCCCGGCACAGATCGATATGATTACCAAACCCTTCCTTCACCTCTGAAAAGACGTGTATTAACCACAACTTGTGAATGTGGGGAATCCCAGGCCTCCAGCGCGGTTTGGATCCCACGTTAAACTTTAGGTCCTCCATTTCATCTCACAATCACCCTACCATTACACATTAGCGTAAAAATACAAATAGTAATACGAGAAGATTACGACACAGGCGATATATAATAATAATAACTATTATTATTATTTATTATATATCGCTTGTGTCGTAATCTTCTCGTATTACTATTTGTCATGCCTGCATTTCTCGCAGCCAGGGACGATAATACTGGCACGCCATATATTCCTCTATAACATTCATCGGCCCTGATTTAAATATTTGACGGTGAACTTTGCGATGCTTCCCGTGTTTTCCATCCCGGATATACTTCATTCACGGTAGGAATTACTCTCTGTAAGGTCTTTTTTCCTACCAATATCTTACTATATAATAGATTTCTGGTAGGGAAAAGGACCTTTCAGAAGACAATTCCTAAGGTGAACGGACTTTACCTACCCTACCTCATTCTCTAGGACGGTTCTGTGATCAGATGGCAAAACCTGATTTGTGCACTTTTTTTTTAATTTGTCAGGGGAGCTACCTGTATTTAAAACCGTTAGATCTCAATGAGAGGAATATGAATATACTAATAACTCAATTTTGAAGAGAAAAAAAAATGAGATATCGGGATTTGCCATCTGACCTCAGATTCACAGTCTATTTCCAAACTATTGTATTGATCAATTTAGCTGTGCATTAAGGTTTTATTTTAAGCATCACTTATTACTACCCGCTCGGGCTATACGCTTTGGTACTAATTGTATAGGAAGTGTACCCGCATTTGCGTGGAGGGAAAGTGAAATACCATTTTGGAGAGAGACAAACTTTAGTGCACCTCACCGCGATTTAAACCTTGATCTCCCTGTCATCAGCAGCCTAGTCTACTACGAGAATAGCGCCTCAGACCATGTGACCAATGAAGCGGGTATTCCACTAGTCGTGTGGTAATTTTTCAGGAACTCAAGTGTAAAATATCTAGAAAAACCAAGGAACTGTTATACCTCTCTAAATGTCATGGTATTTTAACAATAATTGGGTGACCTGGCGGTCTAGGGGTAAGGTGTAAGACTTCTGTGCTGGGGTCCGGGGTTCAATCCTCGGTCCCAGCACAGATTTATCTGATTACCAAACCCTTCCTTCACCTTTGACAAGACGTGTATTAATCAAATCACAACTTGTGAATGTGTGGAATTCCAGGCCTCCACCGTGGTTCGGATCCCACGTTAAACTGTAGGTCCTCCATTTCATCTCAAAATCACCCTACCACTACACGCTAGCGTAGTAAGTACGTAATAATAATACAAAAAATAACTGTTTGAGTCCGTGGGTTTTAAAGCGTGTCAAAATATGTGAAGTGCTTTATAATTGCTTTAAAAGCTTAGAGATGTTTCAGATGATGATAAAAAATATATTTGGGATAAATAAACATTCATATGAGATGTACACACTGACATATTAATAGTATAAATATTTCATTCTGTACACCTCATATTAACTATCTAATACAGTAAGAATTTTAAATCATTGAATCACTATTTATAGCTTATAATTATACACTTATTAAGATTTTGCAATGAAATATTTAATGTGGAATCGCCTTAAAGGCACTAGCTTTAAGTCACCTTCCAAGTACAGTCATTAAACTAAAAAGTAACTCCGGGTACTTCTAGTTTTTTATATAATTGGGTGATTATCCTATCAACGAAGCTGAACTGGCGGGCTACCGTTATTTTCAACATTTAAAATTCCTTCCACGTTCCCTAAACGTGTAGTGTAACGTGTTTTGTCTCTGAGTGTACACTGATAGCCTAGACGACTGTGGTCGTAAAAAACCCACCTCTCTTCACTTATGGCTGCGCCTCTACCCCTAAGTTGCTCGCCGTGACCAAAGTTCGATACCCGACTGGGGGAGTTTTGCTGTGCTCTCCGATGAGAAAGCACGTTTCGTTTACCTTCCTTCTTCGCTCGCTATATTATTTCACCGTGCGGGGGTTTTTTTACGAGGCACGCTATGCCGCGGTCACAGACAAGTTTCATTTGCTGACACCGCGTACTATTTGGCGGGCGTATTTTATTTTATTCGCCCGAGTACGCCGACTTCATTATATATGGACGGTGAAAGGTGAATTATTATGTAGTATCATGAAACATAGTCGAAATTAAGCCTAGGCAAATAAGATAAACTTCCTTTTGGAATATTTTTGTTTTATGTTTGGTCAATTAATCTTGGAGCAAATATTGTTGGCTGCGCTTAACAAGGTTTTGTTTTATTATTATTACTAACACCACGTCTTACCACCCTTTCGGGTTACACGTACTTACGCTAATGTAGGGTGGTTGTGACATGAAATGGAGAACCTACAGCTTAATGTGGGATCCGAACCACGGTGGAGGCCTAGCATTCCCCACATTCACAAGTTGTGATTTAATGCACGTCTTTTCAGAGGTGAAGGAAGGGTTTGGTAATAAGTTAAATCTGTGCCAGGACCTAGGATTGAACCCCGGACCTCAAGAACAGAAGTTTGACACCTTCATCTTAGACCACCAGGTCAACTTTAATCAGTAATGATCCACGTGCAATAGTGTTTGTGTAAATTTAAGATTTCTAGCTGACTGTATCACGGAGTTGATTGGCATGTGACGCCCGCTATTAAGACTCAAAGCAGGTCAAGCCAGAGTAAGCATACAAAGGGGTAGGTGCATGTACTGTAGGAAAACAAGAAAATGTTGTTATAAACTGACACAGTAGTCAGTCGAGCAGAGGCGGGAAACTGCTTCATTTCCAGGGAAATATCCATCGCTAAAATTGTCCACAATGATGGTTTGCGGGCCTACTAAGTAGATGAAGGGTCTAGGTCGGAAAAGGATGCTTCTAGGGCCTATTACATATATACTTAAAGCCATTAAATGGTTTATGGAACACATTTTAACAGCAAATGCTACTTATGAGAAGAAAAAATGGCACCTAAATGTGAAAATATTATGATACAATTTTCATATAATTAAATATCAGGGAACGGTGCTTATAAAATGTTTTATGTTTAATAACATATCTGGTCTACAATAGACAAGATGTTAGTGACACTTTAACCCACCAAGAATTATATTTGGAACATTAGTGGGACTAGAAAACTAAAATATTTGTTAGTGCTTTATTGCGATTGATTTGTAACATCTTTGGTAGAGGCTTTTTTTTTAGCACCGCGTCTTAACTACTTGTTCAGGATATGCGCTAATGTACTAATTACGCTAATGGGTTAAGGATTAGGAAGGTCATGTTTAAAGAATTGTACCCGCATTTGCGTGTAGAGAGGGGGAGCTTTTTTTTTTAAACTCATTCAGTAAGCCTATACCTGACTGGGATCGAACAATAATCCCCCCTGTAATCGGCAGTCTAATCTTTTGTAAAGGTAGCGCATAAGACCACACGGCCACCATAATGGGGGTTTTGGTAGAAATTAAACTTGCGCTATCTTTATCTCATTCATCCCATTTAAGGACAGAAATTGAATATTTTGCAAAACTGAAAATTTTCCGAAAGAAACTAAAGGGGATTAAATGTTCTGTGTACGTTTCTCTATAGCCTTAACAACAACTTGACGCAGGCTAGCCCTGTTTATTAATGTGCCTTTCGGCTGTCGACTTTCCCCAGACCTGTTTGACACAAGCATCTCGCCGACTAGGGAGTGCTCAGGCTAATTTCACTTTGTGAGTTACGGGTTGCCGCTGCTAGACCCTTATCCTCGGGAGTGTTGGGGTTTCAACATATGAATGGATGAAACCTTTGAGTTGACTGTGTAGAAGAGAAATTTCTGATGGATTAGAATTTTCACCTGCTGTGATAGTTGCTTAGTCTAATCGCTAAATAGCAAGGCCGTAGCAAGTGGGGTTTTTTGGGAGTTCAACCCCCTCCCCCCCTCCAATTTTATGAACAAAATATATATGGCTCTATTTATGGTTCAAAAAATAACAAAATTAAGATACAGGTACAAATTAGGGGGCCGTGTTACCATAAAAAGCACTTCAGAAGGCTTCTAGAGGTGTTTAATATTTAGAATGTATCCCCCTCTTCGGCATTTATGGTGTTATGTGGCCAAATAAAACACTTCAGATAACTTATAGAGATGTTAATTTTTTTGAATTTTCCCATGCCATCGGCATTTAGGGTGTTATGTTCCCATTAAAAATTTACACTTCAGATAGCCTCTAGAACTGTTCATCATTTAGAATCTTTTCTATAGTCTCCGGCAATTGGGGGGTGTGCCCACCAAGGGCCCCCCCCCCCCNCCCCCCTGGAATTATTGGCCGGCTGCGGCCTTGATAAAGAGTTAACTTTCGTTATAGACTGGACTGCTAACGACGGGGATATCACTGTCTGAATTCCGGTCAGATGTACTGAGGGTGATTTTTCTAAATAGTTTTACATACTCTCTAGTAAATGCGGGTGCACTTATTTTAAATGTTAACTTCCTCATCCTTAACGCACTAGTGTAATTAGTACATATCATATAACCCTAACGGATAATAAAACTACTGGTTATAGACATATACATTGTAAGGTGGAATTTATATTAAATGTACCCGCACTTGCGTGGAGATAAACTTAAAAAAACAATTTAGTTAAAGCAACCCTCAGTACACTCGACTGAGTTTCGAACCCCGATCTTCCCATCATTGGCAGTTCATTTTACCGCAAAAGTGGCGGCTTTTATACCGTTTTACCATATACCGTTTTACCACTTGAACGGCTGATGACCTTGTTTTTTGTAACGTAATATAATTGGTTAATTTACTAACCACAGATAATATTTATCTTCAGAGTTCTGAGAAGGGAAATGAGTTGGTGTTGTTTTACGCTGGTCGGTGTGATGTCGTAATTTTTTTGTTTGCTTGAAGCCAGTCAAGCCTGAAAAAAACCCTGTATTTTTATTTTATATAAATATGAGAAGCGTTTTATATTGGCTCAGCAGTATATTTTATTATAAAGTTTGCCAATTTTAACCAGTATAGTTGGCTCGCTGTTAAATTTTAAATTTTACACAAACACTTCTTGCTTTATAGAAAATGAGATTTATAGCTAATATATTATATTTACTATCAATGTTATTTTTTACAAAATATTCATTTATTCATTTCTTGAGGGTTAGGTAATATTTCAAGTATCAAATTAGTTTCATTGATTATTATAATTAACGTCCCAGTCCGTTCTTATTGAAGTGCTACACACACCTATTTAAATTAAATAACCTCTTCCTCAGCCTAGAGCACTACACTCTTATTAAAGTGACATAGCTCCTGTCTCACAATAAAGCAATACACTCTTATTAAAGTGACATAGCTCCTGTCTCACTATAAAGCAATACACTCTTATTAAAGTGATAGCTCCTGCCTCACTATAAAGCAATACACTCATTAAAGTGATAGCTCCTGCCTCATTATAAAGCAATACACTCTTATTAAAGTGATAGCTCCTGTCTCACTATAAAGCAATACACTCTTATTAAAGTGATAGCTCCTGTCTCACTATAAAGCAATACACTCTTATTAAAGTTACAGCTCCTGCCTCACTATAAAGCAATATACTCTTATTAAAGTGACAGCTCCTGCCTCACTATAAAGCAATATACTCTTATTAAAGTGAATAGCTCCTGCCTCACTATAAAGCAATACACTCTTATTAAAGTGGCATAGCTCCTGCCTCACTATAAAGCAATATACTCTTATTAAAGTGATAGCTCCTGCCTCACTATAAAGCAATACACTTCCATTAAAGTGACATAGACGCTGGTAAATATAAAACAGCAGCTATTATTATTTTGTGTGCCGTATAGTTAATATCTCCAAACTTCAGATATAGTAATGGATGGCTAGAAAAGCATTATAATTGGTAAACTTAAGGAACTATGAAATAAAATATATTTGTTTTGTTTATTTCGGAGTCGAATCTTGGTCGCCATAGTGTTGGGCTGGCGTGAGATCCTGCTTCATAGTTATCATGCCATTGTTAGATTAGTCCATACAGAGCCTGGAAAGAAATGGAACTCTGTTAAAAAGTCGTTCTTTTCTTTCTTGCTTTTATTTCCCTCCCTTTTTTTCAATTAAACTCGCGGACGGTAATGTTGTTTGTAATGGAAGGTAACGATGCCGTGGCACCATGGCGATTGTCCTGACGATATCTGCTAACACCCTCCACCCCTTCGGCCCCCTCCCTCTCCCCTACACGTCTGCTGATGGTAATGATGATGGTGATGATACGACCGGACTAGAGGCTGCTACATGAGCACGATGAAGCAATCGACCAAACTGGCAGACATTTTCACCAAGAATTCAACTTTCTTCTCTCTCCCCTCTCCCCCTTCGCCAACCCTAAATCTTTTATCTTTTTTATCCTCCTTCCCGTCTCCCTTGCCCTTTTTATTCTGTCTCTTGGAACCATTTCAAAATACAGTCAGTTTCATGTGAGAGGGAGAGGGGTAGAGAGAGAGAGAGGTTTTGCACATCATGAAAAGGTAGTTGGCCAAATTTTTACGCTTGTATAATTTGATGACTAGCTACAGTCAAATTTTCATAAAAGAGGCCTTTTAGAAAATACAAACACATTATTTTGTGGACAAGATTGTTAACATTTTACCTTAGTTTCTATAGATTTCTTTCAAAGGTGGGTGACCTGGTGGTCTAGGGGTAAGGTGTCGGACTTCTGTGCTGGGGTTCCAGGGTTCAATCCTCGGTCCCGACACAGATTTATTTGATTACCAAGCCCTTCATTCACTTCTAACAAGTCTTGTATTAATCACAACTTGTGAATGTGTGGAATTCCAGGCCTCCACCGTGGTTTGGATTCCACGTTAAACTGTAGGTCCTCCATTTCATCTCACAATCACCCTACCATTAAACATGAGCATAAGTGTGTATAGTCTGAACGGGTAGTAAGACGCGGTGATATAATAATAATAAAAATCTTTCAAAGGTGACTTCTTCAGATGACTTGACATATGAACACGTTAAAGTATATCTAGTAACGTTTTCTAGCTGTCATAAGGCTCGTTTTATGAAAAATTGGACTAGTTGTGTTCTATTATGTGTTTTTTTTTCTCTTTTTTTTTACTTTATCTTGACACCTCAGAGATTGTGATCTTAAAAATAAAATTATATTTTGATCTATATTGACATTTCATGTACCACTTGAAATCTAAAACGAGGTTTTTTGCTATGCTTTCTGTGTGTAGCATTAGCCTAAAGCCGAAACTATTTTACCGTTCAGGAACTTGTTATCTAGGGTTCTCATGAGGTTCCCCTAAGGTGTGTATGGAATTAGGTATCTTACCCTAAAATTAAAGGTAGTCTACAGAAGAGCAAAAACAGAAAAAATTCGATTTTCTCAAAATCCGATTTAACGATTTTGATTCATCTTATTTTATCTAGGTACTGTTTAAAATTATAAACAAAATAACAATTTTCATTTTCCCAAGAAAATGAATCTAAGGGAACCTTATACTATAATATTTCTCAAATTTTTCTCCAACGATATGTATTATTTAATTTATGCTCTTTGATGGAGTTTTTTTTAAATTTATTTTTTGCAAGAATGTGTAATATTTAGTTTCACAAATCTTGAATTTTTAGTAAATCTTTTTTTTTTAGTTCCTTGTCTTACTACCCGTTCGGGCTATACGCTTATGTACTTATTACGCTAATGGTTTTAGGGGTTGTTAAGGTTATATTTATAGAAAGTGTACCCGCATTTGCTTGAGGTGGAAATCTTTTTTTTAAACCACCCTAAATGTACACCCCACCAAGATTCAAACGTCGATCTCCCTGTCATCGGTGGTCTAGACTACTGCGAGAGTCGCACGTGAAGCCACTGAAGCGGATCTAAATGTTTATATTTTAAGACAAAAGTGGGAGAAAGTCGGTTCGGTGCCTCGTACTATCTATTACTGTTATTATTTTTGATGCGCTGATATGATCAGCAATAAGGTTCATCTGCCGTGGCTAGTGTCGTTGCTGACACGAGGAGGCGGTGAACAGTCTCGCTGTTCAGAGTGTACCGGCGTCTTCTTGTCCCCGTCGTGGCGCGCTATAATGTGCCGGCGTGCGGAGAGAACAGAATCGCCCAGTGGCGGACGAGAGGAAGGTCGCGTGGGAAGGGGGATAAGGGGTGGTTGTGGTGGTCTCTGGAAATGGTCCAGGCGACTTCACCCTCTCCAGCCTCCTCCCCTTTGGAATGAGAGGTCAAGTGAGACACACGGCCGCAGGGGTGAGGAAATTTTTGACCCTGGTATTATTCTATCAGGTCGAGAAAACAAGGATGTCTAAACTGGTAGTAGCCTACTTTATTAACGTGTTCAGACATGGAAAGACAAGGTTTTCTTAGGTTCGAGAAAAACGGAGAAAATGTTAGGGAATTTAACTAAAAATAATTCAATGTCTAGGAATTTAATTACTTGACTAATACAGCACTTAAATATTTTGAAAAATAAATTTAAAAAAATTCGAACCCCGATATTTCCCATCATCGGCTGGCCAGTCTATTGCGAGTGTGACGCCTTAAACCGTACGATCACAGAAGTGGGTTGTTGTAATGGTATGGAACATATTTTAATTTATGAAATGATTTAAATAAGGGTTTTAATGTCCTTGACAATTTTGAATGAGACAAATATTCCACAGTTTTCTGCCTATGTTCCACATACTACTTAAATTGTATTATAACAATCAGGTATTATTAATTAATGTAGCTGCTATTTAAAATCTCGAAGGTTAGTTTCAAATTGTTCTCTTATGATATTTAAAAAAAATTATATGTATAATAACCTTATGACTTTTAGTGATTTCGGTTAAGTACGTTTACTATTGGTAACTTGAAACGTATTGGAAAAATCCAACTTTTTGTAACTATGAAAACCTATTCTTTAGTTTCCGCCTTAAAGCTAACAGAGTTAACTGATCTTTTCTTAACTTTTGTCCCCCGTTTATAAAGTTTTGTAAATATCTATTCTTAGTTTTCATTCTCAACTTTGTTTTTATAGTTCCTAGTAGCTACAAGATACAGTTTCCTTATTGATGAAGAAGAACATTTTAATCTCGATACCGCGAATTTAATGAAAGTGTACATAAGAATCAAATAGCTAAAGCTATTATTTATGTTTTTAGTGAGGATTAATCCATCTAAATATCATATTCTGAAAATTGAAAAAGTATACCTGGACGCGGGCATGGAACACGGGACCTTTGACTTAGTAAGCCAATGCTCTAACCACTGAGCCATCCAGGAATCGTCCTGTGCTCAGGGTCATCCTTCGCTCATATCTTAAGGCAGAGTCTATGATGGACGTGCGGAAGTCGTCGGCTACGAATATGATATCTAGATGGAGTAATCCTCACTAAAGAGCATAATTAATAGCTTTGGCTATTTGATTCTTAATATGCGATCCCTTACAATTATAATAATTGTACAAGTGGCAGCATTAAGCCAACTACCGAGTCGAAGGTGGCTCGTGATCTTAATAAAATCACACATTTGTAGACGACAATTTCCGCACGTCCATCATAGACTTTGCCTTAAAATATGAGTGAAGAATGACCCTGGGCACGGGACGATTCCTGGATAGCTCGGTGGTAAGATCATTGGCGTACTAAGTCAAAGGTCCCGGGTTATATTCCCGTGTCCAGTTGTCACTTTTTAATTTTTAGAATATGAAAGTGTACACTTAACTCGTGGACAAATGTAATAACGTTTGGGCTGTAGATTTATTTAGTCGTCCCTAATGAAAGAATTTCCTTCCGACTTTAGTAATCTCTCTGTAGCGGTATTGGCCCTTCAGTCCAACCACTGCAATTGTTTTGAAGCACAGCATCCGTACTACAAAGTATAAGACTCGCCGTAGTATTTCGACCTACTTGTCTTGATTCAAGATAATTATACATAAATTCTAATACAAGGTTTGTTTTAAAAGTAATTATATTGAAGTTGTTTATTTGAAGCTATTGTGTTTCTTAAGATCATTTTTGTTTTAGTAATCATAGTTTTGAATATTAATAACGAGAAATAATAAATTTTAAAAATAAATTTATTCTCTCTTATCGGCTAGATGTTGTTAATCCCATTCTTCTGTATGACTTAAAAAATAAGTTTCTTTCGTATTTGTTAGCTGTTACATAAACGACAAAGGAAATAAAAACTAACCGAAAATATAGTTTTTTTTTATCGTAAAGCAGAAAGGATAACAGATTTAATAAATTATACATATTTTTAAACTTGTTACTTCTTAATAATGTGGGATTTTGATTTTAAATAAGACCTTTCAGAACGGGCTTCCTGCCAAATTCAGCGTATATTTGGAGTTTTACCTTTGAGTTGTTCGATTATTTAAAACATTCATTGCTCAGGCTTTAATGAAAATACATTCCTATGTGAGGCATGTGGATTAGACCTTTGGCCTGTTCTATTTCAAGGGCTATACAGATGGTCCTTCCATCCTCGCCCCAGGACTTCCTTCACCTCCCTGAAGGTCTTTTGTATCTATTTTGAAAATATTTTGTTTTCTTTCATCCTGTCAATATCTTTGTTCCATCCTCTCCTACGTGAAGCTGTCCATTCAGTGATGGGATTAGACCAGATTCTCTTATGTTCGCATTTCTGCGACCTCCAGCTGTCGTTGGTTACGTTTAGTTTCCCTTCGTGGTTCTACATCATATGCGAATATTGGTCTCCCCATTGACAAATACATTCTTGCTTTTAAATCTTGTCGTAGATATTTGTTGTAACGTATTGAGTAATTAAGGCAGCCGACGATTCTGTTATATTTTATTTGTTATTTATTTTTCCAGATACTATGTATGACTGTTCCGATGGATGCATGGGGAGGGAGAGAATATATCACAAGTACACAATGTTAATAAACCTTTGCTATCCCTGGTGACACCCCACGCCACGTTGTTGGTGCTCTCGTTTTTATCTCCAGGCAAATTGTGGTGCATTAACTTTAAAAAAAAAGGTCCTTATTAATTAAGTTCTTAACTACTTCTTGTTATATAGCCAAGTCAAGAACACTTGAAATTGCGAGAGTAAATTACTTACCCCCTTTCATATAGGAGTACTTACTTAGTCAACCTACTTTGGTAACACCAGCATTGTCTTAATGGCGGTAGAGGCTTCTGGAAAGTTATGGAGCCTTTTTACTTACTGCATTAAGGGGTCGTCTTCTTTGATAGTATCACATCCAATATTTTTTTTCGACCCCTCGGCAAGTAACTCTTTTAAGCTTGAAACCATCGTCTTCTCCCTTTTTTTTTTTTCTAAAACCCCTTTTTTGGCCGAGGTAGGATACTACCCCATTCCTTTTTTTTTTTATCTTAGCGCTATACTGCTGCAGTACTTTTATTACGGCCTGAGCACAACCACCTAATGTTAAATGGTGAAATTTTCCGCGTACTTTGAAATGACCTCTCTTTTCATCCTCCCCCTCCCCCTTTTTTCATCCCCCCCTTCATCCCGTCTTCCATAGTTTCCACCTAGTGGCTCTCAGGCTGGAGAATAACTAGAAACAGAAGCTGAGCGGAATTTTTAAGTGCTTTTAAAATTCTATGGAATTGGACAGTAAAAAAATATCTCAGAAGTGGAGTCTTAGGGTTAGCTATATCTTGCCGGTTATATTTCTATCTTTTTATGGTTATGTTTGTTTGATTTTTATAAGTAGGTAAATTTTCTCTAAACTATATTTGATTTGACCCGCTTCGGTGGTCGCACGGTCTAAAGGCGTCACTCTTGCAATATGCTGGATTGATTGTGACGGGAATATGGGATTTATAATCCCAGTCAGTTGTACTGGGGGTGTTATTTTTTTTCCTAAATAGCTATTCACTCCACCTTCACGCAAATGTGGGTACACTTACTCTAAACTCAACCATTCTCATCCTTAACACACCATTATTTTTTTATTGATTTTTTAGCACCGCGTCTTTCTACCTGCTCAAATTATACGCCCATGTATTAATTACACTAATTAGCTAGGGATGAGGAAAGTTGAATTCTGAAGAAGTGTACACTCATTTGCGTTAAGGGACAGTCAATAAAATAAAGCCAACACTTGGTACACCCTACCGGGATTCTAACCCCGATCTCTCTTCCATCGGCATTTTAATCTAACACGATAGTGACGCCTTAGACCATGCGACCAACGAAGCGGGAAGTATTTGGTATATTTGCGAGCTTAGAAGACTCTAATATCTACTTTTATCGACGTTAAACTTTCCTTGCGTGATCGACTGAAAATGTCGGCGAGATTGACCTATCGATCGCGACCGACCAGTTTCCAACGACCCTTGCCTTGGTCTATTCGATCACCGGAGCGGGTATTTTGTGTATTTAAATCTAAATATCTCAGATATGGGTAATAAGAGTGCAATAAAAAAAAATCACCATAATACTTATTTTTAACACCACCATTTCACCCCTAAAAATATCGAAATGAAAACTTACGTTAAATACATTCACAACTATTCTTTAAGATTCACGTGGCTCACAAAATTATTCTCATACCACAAAAAAAAAAAGTGAGAGTTTCTTAAATCTTTCTTCCCATTTGAAATTCAAATTTAATCTGGTGACCTAGACGAAATCGTCCAAGGACCTTCGTTTAGAGAGCAAAGGGTATATTGCCTCTCTCTCTCTCTCTACAAGAAAGGAACTGAAACGCGCCATTTCCTCCCTCTTAGGACCGAGTATTCATGCTAAGGAGGGCTCCGTGTGGAATTCTGATGTCTTAGGCAATGTAAATCTTTCCATAATGTTACTTTTATTTATCCATCACTTCTTTATTTTTATTCTTTCGGTTGTTTCAGAATTTTTTTTATAGGCAAGAGATGTTTTTTTTATAGATTCCGTTCAAATATTTACTGCTTTTTTTTTTAAAACTTTTATGAGCTAATATAAAGTGACAACCATAATTTCGTGCCTACGTTATATCACCGAAATGAGCTCTAAAATTGTAAAATAAATTTGTGAATACTACGTGGAGTAAGAATATTTCTAGTGTACCGTGAAGAAAATGTTTTATTTGGCAATTCTGAATATTATGCCACCATTTGCTAATTCGTCGCCATGATGTGAATATTTAATCATTGGTTTAAAACTCTGTGTATCGTGTTTATAGCGATAACCTTACTTCGATGTAAAATTTTATACTCCTGATCTTATTTATGAAGGTAAAATCTTGTCGCAATATACTGCAGAAATAAAATGAAAAATAAAGCATTATTTAAAAAAGGTTTCAATGTAGGTAAAAAAACTATTTAATTTTGTATCATTAAACTTGATTAACAAGAGTCTCATAAACTTAGTGACAGCCATATTGATGGACATGTGTATAAATTCTTCAAACTAATTTCACCCGTTTGTCCTGCGGATGAGAGGTTTGAGTTCGAATCCCGACCAGTAGTGGTGAGTTTCCCCCCTAGCCCCCTAAACGATTTCCTGGTTTTCCTTCACGCAAATTCTGGTACATTTGATCTATCTTATCCCTGCCTCATCGGTGTAAATAATATGCTGATAGCCTTGAAAGGTAGTAATATAGGGTGCACTGAAAAAATTTAAATAGGCCTTAACATTTTTTTTTTAAATCTCACTGGTGGCGTTACGTTTGCTTTGCTCTTGGTTACCTTTTTTGTAACTTCTTGTAGGTTGGTACTCAAACTTTTTCCAGGTGCATTAGCAGGGTTGCAACGTAGCTGATAAAACTGGGATAGCTGGGAAAATACAGGGAATTTTTTTTTATCTGGAAAAAAAACCCTGGGAAACAAGCTAATTTTACAAAAGATAGTAAAAGTATGGTAATTTAAGATATTTAATTGAAAGCTGATAATTGGTCTTTGTTAAATGAAAAAGTGAACTTAAGAACTAAGCACGGTGATTCAAACATTTCTTACTACCCCTTGAACAAGGGTTGTGAAGTGACAGAAGATGTATTTCCCCATCAATTTTAAATCATCCTGTTTTAAACATAAATTACATAATGTCAAACATAGTCAGTTTGATGGAAAATGAAATTGTATTACTCTTTTCTTCAATCTAAGCTCCCTGGAAAAATGGGAAATCCTTCAGTAAAACCTATAAAACACAAGGAATTCGGTATAAAAAAAATAGTGTAAACTTTGATTAAGGTGGCTTTCCTAGATATATACATATCATAACTGGAATCTTCCCTCACTCTCTACTAATTCTGGTGCACTTTTTAGTAGAGAGCCTCCACGTAAGCTATGTTTGTAGGTGCTTTCATGTGAAGGGTGAGTAAAGGTAGGAAAAACAGATAAAACCAGGAAACTTTATTGAATTTTTCTGTTGTGGAAAATGTCAGATAATTAAAATTAAAATGGGTAAATATCGGAGAATTTAGATACTTGATGACAAATAATACATCGAACATTTAATATTGGAGCGATAACTTATATAACTGCTTATGTTAAGTATGTTCTAACCTGCTTCGGTGGTCGAATGGTCCAAGGCGCTACTTTTGGAGTATGCTAGGCTGCTGATGACGGGGATATCTAGGTTCGAATCTCAGTCGAGTGCACTGAGGGAGGTTTTCCACTCTCATCAGGCAAGTGCGGGTACGCTTGCTTTAAATATAACATTCCTAATCCCTAAAGCCGTTAGCATAACTAGTACATAAGCGGATAACGCGAACGGGTAATAAGACATGGTGTTAAATAAAGAGGGCCTTCTCGAATTTTTCGCTAAAAATATATGGTCATTGTAATCAACGGAAAAATCCATATCCATAAATCAAAAATGGAAACATATTTTGTCAGGTACAATAGCCAAACATAGTCTGGGAAAGTTAAGTCATTCTACAGTAGAAGTTTTATAGTCGCGCTGGTGTGTTTTGAAATTGACGAATAGGGTCACAGGAAGTTTTACTAACAAGTGTCAGAAAATCTTTAAAAATATGCTTAGATATTGAGTTAAATATATGGTTTTACAAAAACAACTTCAGACTTAGTTTATCTACGTTCATAAACGGTATTTCCCTAAGAAAAAAAAGTATCTTGTTCATTCATTCTATTGATTTTTTATTAGGTATATTTATAAAAGATAAACATTTGCCATTTTTGTCAGTAATTTAATATTACACATTAAATTAATTTATTCATTAATTTATTAAATTTCGTTTTGCTTTAGATATACATTTTAAAGGTATGATATCTAAAAAGTATCATATAAAGGTTAACCAAAGTATAATTTATTAATTATCTGAATTATTTACCTTTTTGTACTCGCAATTACTTCAAAATAAACATAAGACCTGTAGAACTAAATTATACTTAATTTATACCTTCTGTATAGATATTATTTGTATAGGTTGTGATCTTTCTTTATTGGCTTGTCTAGTTAAATACAATCTACCATGTCTATACTTTTCGGTGATTTCCAAATCAAACGAGGACGCTGTATCGAATGTTTATAAATGTTATACTTACCATATTTTCTTTATCAGTGGCATAAATTTGTGGATTTTCCCATAAATAGTTTCACCTATATAAACTACTAGATACCGCCTATATTGGAATTGTGGTAATTAAAATAGTTAAATAAATAAAAATATGCTATTTTATATATGCCAATAAATAAACATTTATTAGTGATGGTCCACCATGAAAATACCGTTCCTAAACACTTTTTACCAATTAGTTTGATGGTATGTTTTTATCGGGAAATAACTGTGTATTACATTAAATGTGAAAATAATTATATTATTATTAATCATACAAATGATTCAACGTTGATAACATTTTATAAATTCTAGGGTTATTTTGTATTTAATGATAATATCAATCAAAAGTGACAGTTGCGGACAACATGACTTGCCTTGTGAATGCGTGAAAGTAGATTTAGTAACTTTGATAGCTGGTCTAAGGCGTCACGCATGAAATATATTGAACCGTAGATGGTGAGGATATTGGGGTTAGAATCTCGGTTGGGTGTACTGAGGTTTGTTTTTCCTAAATTGTTCTCTTCACACTCATGCAAAGGTGGGTACACTTTCTCTAAACTAAACTTCTACATCCCTCACATTTTAGAGTAGTTAATAATTATGATATCACCCGAGCAGTTGGTAACACTCGGTGTAAAAAAAACTCTTGTTGGCTCCTAGATAAGGTTTTCGCTATATGAAAGTTGGGCCTTATGTTAATACATATAAACATATTGTATTGTGTCTTATTTACTTTTCCCTAGAACTATAAAAAAAACTACCTAGTTCATTTGAGTAACCTAGGTGGGTTTTTTTTGCATCGTATCTTACTGCCCCTTTGGAGTTTAAGCTTATACACTAATTAAGCTAATCGTTTTAGGAATTGGGAATCTTAGATTTGGAGGAAGAGTGGACAAACATTTTGGCATAAAAACACCCTTAGTACACCCGACAGAGATTCGAGCCTCGATCTTCCCGTCATCTGCAGTCAACTCTACTATAAGAGTACCGCTAGCGCCTTAGACCATGCGACCACCGAAGTGGGTGTGTCTTGAGTTTGCTTTTCTTATGAACTTTAGGTTCTAAGACAAATTATATTCAAACACAACGCGCACAAAAAGCCCACCGGTATATCTGATGTTAAAAACTTTAAAGGATTCTTTTGGACGCCGCTCCCCTGCCAAGATGACCTATCTTTAAAATAAACTTTTGCTATACTGGACATGCTTGGTGCCTAAAACTTAAATTAATTTAACTAAACTGAATAATTCCGGCACACCTTTCTTGTGGTCACCACACTTTGAAACATAACATTAATATGGGAATAAAATAATTCAGAATACGCGGGGGGGAAAATTACAAAGGTTTATTACCTACGAGTATATATGTCAACGGATTAGAAAAGCGTTAAGAGTTATATCTGTTACATATGACAGGAAACATAATGTTATCTTAGATACAGGGCTCATACATAATCCTTTCTTCGGAGATAATATTTTGAAGTTATTAATCTCTATTAATTTGGTTGCCAAAACTGGGGATAAAGGTTATTAAGTAAGAGATTTAAAGTTTTCAATTTTTTTATGATATGGTATGAAATACAACATCTATAATTTCGTCTTCAATATATTTTTAATGGGTAACCTATTTTAATGTTTTAAATATCTTTTGCCTCTTGTTTTTCAGCCAGTGAGCATAACAGGGCTTTAGATTGGTTTCAAACTTTGTACTGAACTAAGCAGTATTATTAAGTCCACAAGGAATTTTTTTTAACATATGGCCTTAGATTAATTTAAAACTACGTACTGAACTAAGCATAGGTATTAAGTCCATAAGTAACATCCTTTAAACACTTTATTTTTACCGAATTAAGTAATAAGTCCTTAAAGCGATTGGACCTTTACGTTTGGCGTGTAAATTCATAGCCGTGGGAACAAACGATTATCTTCAAGAATTTTTATTCTTTTGCCATTTTATTTTAGGGAACGGTTTTTTCAAGAAAAGAAGCATGTTGATTAAGTTATACTTTTTATAAACACACCTCCTCTATAATTTTAACAGTGATCAAATATCGATAAAATCGACATTTTTCAATAGAAAACTAACGGTTTCATAACAAAAAATAAGAAAATGTAACAATTAATAAACATCGATACACTATCTTAGAAGGGGTGTTGAAAATATTAACATAAAAATTTAACTCTTTCTATAGAAAACTGATATTTCCAAACGTAAGATTTTTCCGCAAGACCTGTCCGGTAGCTTGCGCCATCTACGGTTTCCGTGATCCATCTGTTCTTGTTGACGCGGAAGGATACTTCTGTCGGTTGTGAAGCCACGCCATGCCTTTCACCCTCCCGCCCACCATTCTAAAAATATCGGTTTTATACTTGCGCTTCTCAATGCCAAGCGCCTTAAGGGACCTCCTTAAAAAAAATTGAGGCATTATTTATTTGTTGGTGTCTGGAGGAAAGTTTAATCACCTATAATTTTGATAAATATTTACTTTTGGCCTGTAGACAAAAAAAATTTACTTTGTCTTGGTGTTAGGTTTATCAATAGTTCTGAATTATTAAATATTCCCTTTCCTGTTTATCGACTTTGTTAACTGTTTGTTCCGTATCCTCGAGAGGTATTCTGATTTAAATTTTCTTTCTCCCTTTTATTCTTTCCACGCCCCTCTTGTTTTCGTTTGTTTTGCGTTTTGACAAATGAATAATTAACGATTTCACCTTAGTAAGCCAACTTAAGAGCACCCCCATGTTTTCACCAATTTATTTCTTTAAACCTAACCACAGAGATGTAGAGTGGTTTGAGAAATATGTTGTTGTTTTCAATTAGACCTTGTCCGCACGCTGAAGAAGCTTGATTAGAATAATAGACTAAATTAAAGAGAAGCCAACTATGACACACTGTATTTATCTTATAGCTGTCAGAATTGAAATCATTCTGTCGCAGGTTAAAGCTGCAGTATACATCCCGTGACGTAAATATATTTAGGAGTAGATCTCATATGAACTGTCCTAAAATGTGGTTCAACTGATGGATCGTGTATTTAGGGAGGTCAAGGGAAATAAACTAAGTAAATCATGTGAGGAAGATAATGATTATATACATTAAAATTTTCATATGAAGATTCCTATCAGACGGCTAAAAAAGTTACTAAATCTACTTTCATTTATTCATACATAATCTTCAATGATAATTTTTAAATATTATACGTATTAGCAATACCTATAAAATAATACTGATATAGTAAAATGCTATCAATGTTGACGGGAATATTATTATTATTGGAGGCTCTTTATATGAAAATTGGATGGTATTTCTAAGCTAATGTGACTCACTTATTTGCAAGATTTTCTACCCTTGTGATTCCCTGGTGGCCATCATTATTTCTTGGTTAAGACTGGTCATTTTTTTGATAATCTATCTGGGATGCTTAGTCTAAACTGTCTTTGGCTTTTGTTTTATGCCTGTTATTAATTTAATACATAACTGCGAACAACATAATATTAAGCACGGTTAATGAACTTGAATATTTAGAAACAATTTTAACTAGCAGTAATATTTAGAGTGGGAATTAGTAGAATAATACTGCTGGGAAATACTTTTTATTACTAGATCAATAAGCAATTAAAGTCTCACCTGTTGTTTAAACTGCAATAATATTTATCTTAGCTGGCGTTCCCTTCCATTCTGCCTTAAGAGAAGGTATCTCTATGAATATAATATAATTTATGTGGGCTTTAACTAATGCTAACAATTCTAATTTGATAAAAATAGAATCAATAGAAATAGCAAGGTAAACTGAGAAATGTATTAAGTTGTGAAATGAATTATAAAGATAATATTTAAGTTAGCATGAATAATGCTAACAAGATTGAAAATCAAAGTAATTTAACTATAAGCATAATCGCTACTTTAATTAAGTTGAAAATCATAACTATGATACATACATATCTTGATATTAAAATTACTCTTGTTTAAGTATTGAGTAATACGTTTGTTTCCATATTAATGTGGTTTGTAATCTGTGTTAAGAATGCAACTAACCCTTAACTCCCTTTTTAAAAAAATTAAGGCCTATTCACTATTATCTTTGTAAATAAAACTAACGCTTTTTGGAAGATTGTTTGACAGATGAAATAAGTTTGTACTGCTGCGCAAAATGAATAAGTTGTGTTTATTGATTTATAAACTTTTGGTCTAAATTAAGTTTTAAAAATAGTACATCTTTATTACCTGCTTCTTCGCTTGTCCAGCGAATATTTTTTATAATTCATATTTATTTTTTGTGATTTTTTTTACAACTCTATTATTATATTGCGGAATATTTGCTTTGTGTTTCCAATCAACTTTTAGTTTCATTTAAAACCTACGGCTGTTCGTGCATTGCTCTTTTATTTTAGTAGCTAAAAGCGTCCGATTTTTGTTTTAGTTTGTAGATAATTAAATAGTACATACACTCAAAAACATCTGCTTGGAGAATCGTTGATGTTTTTGAATATTACAGGTGTACACGTATGCTTATAAGCTTATAAATCTAGTTGGTCTCTGATTAATTTGTATTTTGTTGCTTTTTTTTTATTTATTGAAGCGCATTTACAAAAATAAACTACTATACATACTGCAGGGTTATTTATTTGTTTCTAAAAAGGATTAAAAATTGCTCTTTGAGGTTGAACACACACCCCTTCCACCCTCCACCCCCCTCGCCCGAGTCCTGTGGCACTATCAATGCACCTAAGCTAATTGGTGAAGATGAACTTGTCTATTTGTAAAAACTACGTGAAAGCAATCGATATTATTTAAATCTCATAATGTTTTGTTGTTAAAATTTGCTACTACACTTTCATTACAGCCGTAAGTTAAAACAAAATTATGGTAATTAAAAATTGGTTAAATATATTTTTTTCAAAATAACTACTTTATACCCAAATGTGATTTATATTTCCGCTAAAACCCGCCCCGGTGGCCGCATGGTATAAACCGCAACCTTCACAGTAGACAAGAAAGCCGATGACGGGGAGATACTAGGCTACAGTCTCGTATTGAGGGTGTTTTTTTCCGAAATTGTTTTCCACCCTCCCTCCACGCCAAATGCGTGTAAATTTGCTATAAATATGACCTCCTTAATACTTAAAATCATTAGCGTGATTAGTACAGATATAAGCATATAACCCGAACGGGTAGTAAGGCGGGGTGCTAAAAAATCCCCTAAAACTGAAAAATTCTTAAATATTCAACTGTATGGGGAAAAAAAAAAAAATTCAAATCAAGTAAGTTAAAAATATATTTATATTTCTGTTCAGCCTTAAAATAAATCTTAGAATAATATTATGACATAAATGAATAATTACGGCATGAATACCAGAGCTATCCGCCTACGTGACGTATTTAGCTAACGCACTAGTTTCGTGTTTAGCTAGACTGCTGAGGATGGGGAGATAGAGGTTTGAATCTCGGTCAGGTGAACTGGGGGTGGCTTTTCCCTAAATAGTTTTCCACTCTCCCGCCACTCAGATTTGGGTTCACTTCCTCTAAATTTAACCTTCTTAATTCCTAACCCATTAGCCTAGTAAGTACTTAAGCGTGTAAACCGAACGGGTAGTAAGACACTGTGCTAAATACTATTATTATTACCAGATCTAACTGATATATGCTTTATTAAAACACATAGTACGTTTAGGTTATTTTAAGAGCTGCCCACACTCCGTTTAATGCACAGAGTGTATTAATTGGGAAGGACTTTCTTTGTGTTAAGGAAGTGCTGGTTTCGAAAAACCATTTTACTATCTCATAGCAAGTGAAATAATTTTTATCTTGAACATTCTCAATCTAGAAATTATGATGAATGTTTACGTTTTATGTACGCATCTTTCTTAACGATAATATTTGCTTTGATGCCCTCTCTGATTCGATCCATTTAAAAATAATAATAATAATAATAATCGAAAACTTTCAAAGTGAAATAATTCATGTAGTGCCCTAATGAATCATCTTAATTAGCACTTCACTTAGTGGTTGTTCTATGAAGAAGACATTGGTCGATGCGATGTCATTAATTAAATACAAGAATACCAAGTGCTCTTGCGATAGTTTTGACAGGATGAAGAATAATTGCTCCATTGTTTTCTTCACGTAGCAAATGATAGCCCAAATTATCGACTACTAGTCACAAGTGTACATTTTCTTTCGTAGATGCTAACTAATTAATGAAGTGATGGGATCTCTAATTGCTTCAAGATAAATGAAGCTATACACGGAACAATGCAAAGTGAATTCTCTTTTCGATAAAATTGTTTATCTATACTCATTTATCAAAATTATAATTTATTTAAAAGAATATTAAATTGATCAACAATTTCTGTGTCTTAGTATACAATACAGGTTATCGCAAAATTAATGTTTAAAAAAACGACTTTAATGCTTGTATAATGTATATTTATTACCGATTTTCAATTTTTTTTAATGAGTGTGTTTACACCAGTGTGTTTAAAAAAAAATTCTAAAATATTTAAAATAAACATCACAATTTTGGCAAACGAATATTTCTTTCAGGGAAATATCTTGAGTTCCATCAAACCTAGTCTAATTTTCTCTTTAAATAAATGGTACGGCGCACCGCACAGACTTTCTCTTGTTATAAACTCGTAAGATTTCTGAACGGAATAATGTAAGAAGGCAAGATTGCCGTCAAGATTCATCAAAATTTCTGTTTTAAATCTTATATTTTTATTTTTAGAGAATTAATGTCCTTATTTGTATGTTTGGACCAATAAAAAAGATTAATATTGGGTCCACAAGGGTCAACACTTCGTATTAAAAATTTTATTTCCGGCTAAAATTTTAACATTTTATTAAGTGTTGCACATCTTCAAGTCATCGCATTGATATTTGATTATTCATTTATAAATTTTAACCAATAAAAAATGTAAATATTGACTATTGAGTCTAAAATGGAGATAGATCATTGCTGTACAAACTTTTCTCCTAAGAGGTTTAAGGAAAAATAACATACTTTTTTTTAGATACTAACTTATATTTAATTACTCTATGGCATTGGAGAAGTATTGCGTTAAGACTTAAGTATCATATGTTTACAACTAAAGCTCACAAAATTGTATTAATATATTTACAAATATCTCAGAAACTGTTGCTTTTATAAAAATATATGTCA
>CABFVX010003155.1:0-13822 GCA_902151425.1 Timema shepardi
AGATGGCATGAATATTTCGACTTCAAACTGGGCACTGATGAATCACCACTATAGCTGCGACAGATGGCACGAATATTGCCACTTCATACTGGGCACTGATGAGCTACCACTATAGTTGCGACAGATGGCACGAATATTGCCACTTCAAATGGGCACTGATGATCCACCGCTATAGTTGCGACAGATGGCACGAATATTGCGACTTCAAACTGGGCACTGATGATCCACCGCTATAGTTGCGACAGATGGCACGAATATTGCCACTTCAAACTGGGCACTGATGAGCCACCACTATAGTTGTGACAGATGGCACGAATATTGCGACTTCAAACCGGGCACTGATTAGCCACCACTTGTGGCTCTAGTACACCTACAACACATTAGTGAAAAGACACTCAACCTGTAGTGGGTTGAATTGATAATGTAGATTCGGCGAGAGATTCTAAAACTTGAGTTGAGCTGCTAGGCTATGGTAGTTCTTCATTCCTACTCTCTTCAACTGCAATGATAATCTTTTACAAATCTTCCTCATCTTCAATAGTCTCCATTACTTGTTTAGGAAGCCCAACCTTAACTTTGCAACTGAACAGAGTCACGTAGGGCGATCTTTTGATACCAGCATTGTAGGCTCTAGTTTTCATTAACTGGTCTCCAATGGGAAGTCTTTCTATCTTGCATCTATGCTGTGAGCATGTTCTCTCTATCTTGGGCCACCAGTTCCACACTCCCCTGACTCTGGCGAGGTTCTACATTTTGCATCTATGCTGTGAGCATGTTCTCTCAATCTTGGTCCACCAGTTCCACACTCCCCTGGCTCTGGCGAGGTTCTCCATGCACTATTTTAAGTTGGTACCAGCGATCCTTGAGGCTTGAAATAACATGGTTGGCAAATTCTCGGCCATTATCGGATTGCAGGATTGATGGCGCACCATTAAGCTTAAACATGTGTATGAGAGTAGACTAACTGACCATTCGGGAAAATTTGACCTTTGACACAGATCTGAAGAGAGTGTGTATTGTGATGGAAATTTACCTACTTTTCATATTCGGTTGATTTACCGTTATTCCCCCACCCACATCCTGGGGTTGTCGGTGGTGTATGTGTGCCCATTGGATCGAAATGTCTGGGTATGATTGGGACTGATATCGGAGTTTATTTATTTATTGGTACGGGGAGCGCGCAGTCTCGGGCAATCCTCCTGTGACGTGCAGACATTTCTGTTTAGTCTAGACAGTGTGGGGCAAAGGGGTCAAACCCGGTAAATTGCCCACCCCATGGGGCAGGAACCATAACTAAACAACCAGTGTTTGGAGATAGCCCCTCACGGAGTCAGGAATACACAGACTGAGAGCATTGGAGCACATAATGTTGTCAATTCAGAGCCTAATTACTAATGAGTGAATAAACTATCGAGGCCACAACCTTGGCACGTGACATTGCCTGGGCACACAGATCTCCCTCCAAGTTCGAAGAGAGCATTTACGGCTATTTTCCCGGGGCCCCGGGGCTGATAATTAGCCTAAACATGTTGAATCAGGAAAATAATGGTCAGCTCCCTAACTATGACGCCGTGTGTACCTCGCTAAGTGTCTCCCAGCACTCTGGCATTAACAATTCGATTATAATCTACGGTAAAGGACTCATATAGTAGGATTTTGACCGGAAACCATAATTACGTCAAGAGTCATGTGGTCTGTAGCAGACAATTGACAGAAAATTATGTGTAAATTTTATAAACTGTTCCTTCTACCAATTCTAAACTGTTCTTCCTACCAAATAAATTAAATATATTCATACGTCAGGTCCGTGACCTGTAACAGTCACATTTGATAGATATCTGATATTCAGGCAGAGACTATTAGACAACCAATAGTCGGGCACACCACATTAGATGCATTAAACACCTGAAAGGTGTATAATACTGTCGGGAAAAGGAATTCAATTCACTGATCGTGTGTATTAATTCAACGTCATTCTGCGAGAAAAAAAAATTGCATCTTCAATTAAATATAAAGGTAAGATAAATATATTTTATTTCGACACTACCTGTTTTATTGTTGATACCCAAGGAGAAAGTAAAAAGGAACTAGTTTTGAGGTTTAAATAGCAAATTCACGCACAAGATCTAACTTCATTTTTGCCTAGTCGTAAATTCCAGGATATTCAAATACAGGGAAGGAGTAGCAACCTACATATTATAGGTTAATGAAATGACAAAGAAGCTTTATTTTTAAATATGGTTTCAACTATATTTTGTTGACATAATAATATGTAATCGCAAATACAATTTATGTGGGGGCCTTTAAAACAATCAGTAAACGCTATGGACTTGTGTCGTTGGTAGAGGGTATCAAAATTAATTTAATAAACACGTCAAACAAAAACAAGTTTTATTGTAACGGTCTCAAGCCGAAATTTAAGGAACTTTAACCTACATTTGCAAGGAATAAATACGCCCGACACGCATGAAGGAAACTATAATATATCCTTTAAATTGGATACTATGGTGTGGATTTGTTTCACTTACCCTGAATATTACAATATTCACAGAGTCTACGTATCTAATATTTATAACAGGAAGGAAGTAAGGCTGAATAAATTAGATCTACTAAGGGAAATCTATATAGATTTTTCAGAGTTGTAACTGGGAAACGAATGATGAAAATTTACCCAAAAATAACTTGCGGTGGGGTCAAACCCCCGAACTTCCTATAACTATTATCAATATATGTTTATAAAATGGAAACTTGGACGTAATTATCTGGTGATCTGGAACACATATTTATAGAAAACATGTATTCGACATTTTTTAATAATAATAATTATTATTTAGCACAGCACATTACTCGAGGTTTGGGCTATACGCTTAAGTACTAATGGATTAGGAATTGGAAAGGTTGAATTTAGAGGAAGTAAACACCTAAATTGCGTGGTGGGAGAGGGGAAAGCCACCCATAGTTCACCCAACTGAGATTCGAAGGAAACCCTTGGCTCAGGAGACAGACACGCTACCAACTAAACTAAGGTGTTGGGTTAAATGGGTATTTTGAGAGTGATTGACATTAAAACAGAAAACTTATGACCCTGAAGAGGTGATGGGAATTGTTTGGCGTTTAGGTTACCTTACAAATAACTTGAACAGATGTTGTGAGGAAAGCCTACTTAAGGGTCTCTGAACCAACACATGACTGACCCACAGACACAACAGTGCTGAGAGAGGGAGAAATCACCTTAATATGTTCCCTGGATGTAGTCACCTCATGATGTGCAAGATTAGGTCGGTGGGAATGGCACGCGTCACTGATTGGAAGTCAGAAAGGTGTTTGTTTGCGTTCTGGTAATACGTAGGTGAAAAATAACGGACATGTAGATGTGAAATTACTTTTAATCTTTGTGTCAAAAATAGTAATAAGTTTGTACTCTGAAGTACCTCACCCTATTCTCACCCTCTGGATCATTAGTGAGGGGATTCTTAATCTCTACACAATCTGGTTTGTTTCAATGGTCGAGTGGTCTAACGCGTCACGTCTGTCGGGGACGGCGTGTGATCGTGGTTCGAACCAGCTCACAGCTAGCTAGCTCCGATGACGTCAGCAGAGTTTGTGAGAATAGTAACGTAGTGAAATAAGGCTACGACAACATGAGCACGCCTAATTTTTTAATTCACTTTTAAACATCACACTTTGTCCTCCAAGATATGTCATACACGCGAATTAGATTTAATTCGTTTACAATCTAAATAATAGGCAGACTTTGGAAGGAAGCCGTTACCGAAATTGCCCAAACCGATTATGTAGTCATCGGGAATTTCACCCATAATTTTAACATTTGAATATATTTGTACATTGTAAAACATCGATATTTATGGGTTCTTCAGACTTTACCTCCTGCTTCGTTGGTGGTGGGTATGCGGATGACTCCAGCTGTGAGTACTATGATGTCGGGTAAACAAGCGACTCTGGATTTGGGTACTCTGATGACTCAGGGGGTGGGGGCGGTGGCTGCGGCGTCGTGAAGGACGGTGGAGGGTGGTGCGGAGCTTGGATGGGTGATGGAGACCCGGGAAACACGGCCACAACGTCCCCTTGGCGGAAATCGTACCCATCACATGTCATATCACTCATATAAGGTTCCTAGATTCTCTCGTTGGGTATTACTTCAGTCGCCCTTATCGTGTGACAGGTAAAGTCGCAGAACTTGATGTAGCCTCGCTCCTCTCTGTCTTGGTTCACTACTTTGTAAATCACATGTATATCGCACACCGCCACACTGGGAATATTCTCTGCTGTCATATAGGCACGCCCCGCAATCGTATGACCCACAAACATTAAATTAATATAGCCGGTTCTAAGCATGGTGAGCGTACCTGAGAGCTAAACGCGTTGGATGATTTGCTGAGTCCTTAACCTCTCCACCATGCAATTAAGTAGTGCACTTCATTAACTCTTGCACTTATGTTAACTTGTTCTAACTGCCAGTGGAGAAGTGTTGCCTGATGTTATTAACGTCTCGATGCTGCTGCCCGTCTCTTAAACGTGTTCAAAGTTCACAATCGTAGGTGTACTTGGTTTTACTCCTGCGCAGGTAAATATCAATTTCTCCATATTAAGATCACACACGTATTCATCCGCTAGTGTACCAAAACTACAGGGTAAAAATACACAAAACCCACCAACTATATATGCTATTAGTCGTCTCCCGAACATTTATTGACCGCTTTTAATCTATCCAATGTATCAACAGAGTACTTTTGATCGACGATTAGATCACACAATTCTATGTTTAGTATAATCACCACCAGTTAATGACCTGGGGCACCCGGATGTGGAAAGGGGTTAAGGGAAAATAACAATGCTGTACTGAGCCAGTGCCAGCTAGTATTTTACGGTTTGAACATATTTAGTATAATCAGCACCAAGTGGGGCCCCAGATGTGGGTAGGGGGTTAAAATTGAAGGGGAAAATTACAACGAGACATTGCCAATAGCTCACACTTTATGTTAGACAATCGCCAAGAGAGGATACTCCCCCATGCCTCACGAGCCGACACGTCGCGGGAGGAGTGCCCGACGTCTGAGGCTGCACGCTCCCCCTACCCATAAATAAAATAAACTCCCACCCAAAACCCTGGGCCACACATTAAAAACTATCGGACACACATTGAAAACAAATGAGCACACATTTAAATCTAATGGGTAAACAATCTAATAGGGCTTGGGCACACATAAAATTCAAATGTGCTAAACCCATGAGCCCTGGCTAGTGGGTAGGATCCATTGTGATGTGGTGGTGTCTAACGATGCCAGGGTGTGGGTCCGGGGCCATGGTCTCAGGGGGAGGGGGGTGACACAACCCCAGGTTGTGGGAGGGGGAATAATGGTAAATAAACAGGATGTGAAAAATAGGTCAATTGAGATCACAATACACACACTCTCCAGATCAGGGTCAAAGGTCAAATTACCGCGAACGGTCAATCCATCTACTTATAAGATTATGAGCTACCTATTCATCCCTTTTGGTTTTGAGAGCTCTAAGAGACACAAATTTGGTTAAATGACCCTGGTATACCATTATAAATTTGTACTCACCATCAGGATTGGTCTTAATGCCAATCAGGATTACTTGACAACACGAGTTAAATTCTGAAGAATTTATTGTCTTGACCACAACTCCATTCTTTACAGCCCTTCTGCTTTTGCTGACCAAGCTCACACAGCTGGACATACAGTTCAATATCAAAGCAAGTGATATTCTCGTATCTGTTAGACAATTCCTTAATCATACGATCCTATTCTCCGTGCCCAATCGATTGATGTGTCTCATTAAGATCCTCAACCAGTTCACCACCAGACACATAAAAACAACAGCTATACTTCCTTTCTTTGTTGGCTATTTGAGCTTTTGTTTCTGTTACACGACCATTACGTCATAATTTTTTTAATAACCAGTAATGAGGAGGTTCCTTCTTGTTTGTTCTTTTAGAAAGACACGCTTCACTCACTAACTCCGGCAATATTCATCGGTAAGAGAAACATTATTTTTTGTAATGGCACTCCGTTTTTAAGTTAATTCAGTGTAAAACAGTTTTTCTTTGCACTTTCACGATCCCTATCTGCCTTTGTTGACATCTCTAACACTTCTGGTTAAATTGAGAGAGGGAGATGGTTGGTGGACAGCCTGAGAGGGTTGTAGAGGAGCTCGCAGATAGGTGCGTACAATATCTCAAAAACCGTTGGTGTTACAAATAACACATATCAACATCTCAGATTAGATTTTTTTACGGTCGCAATACTTTACCTACCTGTAAGGTAGTGAGAAAGTAAAAAGCACAATATTTTTTAATTAGGCTTAGACAAAAAACTTGAATTTATTTAACAAAATTGACTAATTGAGCTGACTGCTAAAACATATTCTCCTTCCAAAAATTTTAAAATGCAACATCCCAGAAAATAGATATAATTCAATTTTTTGAATTTTGAAAGATTCGGTTTTGAAAACATTTTTCCTCGTTGTTTTTTGAACATGTGTTTTCAAACATAACTTTTTTTTTTAGCAGATAGTATATTTGTGATGTAAAAAAAAGAGTGTATTTAAAGTTAAACAAATAAAGGCCCGTTGACACGGTATTAGTTGACTAATGCAAGTAAACTAATTTGGCTGCGCGCGCACAGCTTGCACCGTGTAAACAGACGAGCAAGCTACTAACAAACAAGTCTATTTGCAAGTGAAAAGGTTGCTCACCTCCCAACTTTACTAATACAAGTAGACAATTCAAAATGAAGGCAACTCGAGAATTGGTTGTGCGGGGGACACTTATTTGTGGAATGTTATGAAAATAATGAGGTTTTGTGCAATTTTAAGCACCGGATTTATAAATATAAGAATGCAAGGGATATTGCACTATAGGATATTGTAAAGTTATATCAGGCGTACATATTCTCTAGAAGTTTCCAAAATAAAATGTTAGGCCTACGTAAATATTGCAAATGTGCCTTATGAGAGATATTATTTAATATCGGTAAGCAAATGTTATCAATAATTTTATCAAACCATTATTTCTTACCAATCAACGTGGCATGTGTAAATCTTTTTATATACAATCACAAAATATAATACAACACAGTACCGTGATTAGTTCCGGCAACATAATATTCGCGTTATCGGCAAGTAAGGTATGAATGGCCGGCGGCTATCCCGCGAAATCTTCAGCAGGTTTTCCAATCTACGTATTTGACACTGAAGCAATCTTTATAAGTTTTAATTAATAATGTTAAGACCACACACTTCAAACACTTTGTAGTAATGTTTTGGAAACTTGAGTAGATACATAACATAATATTATTATCGCATAGCAAACCAGATAGTTTATATTTAAACCAATCTACAAATTAATGAATTATTATTTTTAAGGCCTATCAAACTAGGATTTAACAAAATATTTTGTAAATAGTATACCAAAATTTAAAACAGGGTTTAAAAACCATGCGTTAGGCCTATTTAAAAAAATGTCCAACCGAGGGTTGTATTGGGATTTATTGACCTTAATTTGAGTTAATTTTATTTATCACGTATGCTAAGTGAGTTAACAAATCAAGAAAAATATTTTAATAATTATTTGGGTTCAACTGAAATACATTTTAAACTATTAAGGAGCTAAGAAATATGAGACATACTAATCACTAACTTTTTTATGTTGTTTGTATAAAACAATTTTTTCAAACAGTTCATCTAATTATGATAAATTGCGTTTACTGAAAAATTGTAATTTATTTGGCCACCCATTCTTATTCTATATTCACCCTTTCTAGATACTAACACATAAGCGTAATTGATATATAGGTATAAATAGCCTGAACAAGAAATGAGACGCAGTAATAAAACAAATTGCCCCAATAGAGAGACCAGTTATCACCACTCTTCATTTTCAGCCATGTTTTTAGAAGCGATGCTAATACAAGTGAAAAATGCGTGTCAACACAACTAGCATGTTAGTAAGCTAATACTAGTAAACTTGCATTAGTCCACTAACACCGTGTCAACGGGCCTTAAGACTTAGGAGAACTAACGTTTTTTTTCCATTTATTTGAGGTATTTAACTTGCAATTTCTGAAACGACTGATTAAATCAGCACACGAGAATTTCTATAAGCGAGATCGAAAGACCCTACTAATTTTGCCGGGAAAGGTATTTTCACATAATTTTAGGGATCTTTTACATGCCAGCCACAATCGTCATGAGACCAACAGCTAAAATTCCCCTCAGAGGAAGTTGTTCTACGAATTTTTATCGCTCAAGAAAATTCATTGACCCTGGATGGGTTTGAATCCATGAACATTGGGTCCTAAGGCGAGAACTTGAGCACTTTACCCCTATACCGCAAACTGTATACTACAGCTTAGTGTAGTTAGGGTTTGGTTTTGTTAAGAAATGATGGAACGGATACCTTGTCAAATAGATACAATTCCACTCCCCCGGCAAAAAAATTGTAATAAAATAAACATAACAGTGAAATTAATATTACTACATGAGATACAGTAGTAAAGAAATAAAATATATGACACAATCGCACAAACTTATTCATATTGTGTAAGCATTATAGCTTCGAATATAATTTTCAAAAATAAGTTTTGAGTAAACTACCCTTAAAAAGTATGTTTTACTCATTAAAACAAAACCAATAAATTTGTTAATAACAAAATACACTCTTTATATTTAAATTTTATACCAAGCTGCTCAATTATATTTAACAAAATTAACATTTTAAAAAATAAATTAGTTTATACTAGTTTAAGGTTATCTGTTGTTTGTAAAAAATAAAAAAGTAATTCATATGTGTCATGAAATACTAATTTCAAATTTCTATTTTGAATTAAATGTAAAAGGTAATTTAAAAAAAATCGAATTTTATATAATGTATCGTAACTAAACTACCGTTAAATTAATTTAATTTATATAAAAAAAGATATATTATTATTGTTGATGATTCAAATAGTCCCCCGAAACCAATTTTGAACGTAATCATCAGAGTTATTTCCAAAAAAATATAATTTTACAAAAATGAGTCATTAATTTATTACTTTTAAATGATTTTTAAAAAATCACTCAAATATTGATAATTCATAAAAAATTAACAGTTACCAATTTTGAACCAAATCGCCAAACCTCTTTTTTAAATCTTTCTCTATGTAAAAGCGAAAGCCCTGACTGACTCACCACTCACCACTAATTCTCACACTCCTCACCAAACTAGAGGGCATAGGTGTTCCTTATAGCATAATTAGGAAAAATAAACATGTTTTATTACAATGTTTTGTGATTATGAGGGTGAAATAGGGGTAGCTACCCTGATCAACAATATTGCCTTATAAACTATTTTTAAGCGTTTAGAGCGTAATAATCCGACAAGTTTGTTCTAATAATGCCTTCGAAAAAATATAGAACTTATTTTTAGACCCGTTGATGCTTCTAAGGGTGGAATAAAAACGAATACAGACAATTAATTGAAATATGTAATTACGTTTTAATATACAACTCCAAGTCACGGCAGAAGTGTGTAGTTTATATTTTGCTGAATTTTGTGGTGTTTGAAGTGTCTGTGGGAGTGAGAGGGCCCGGCCCGGGGCGGTGTGTGATTATGGGGAGTATAAAACTCGTGATTTCATCCAGTAGTAGGCAAGGGAGCCTGCCGAAAATAAAACTCCCCATGAGAAAAGATACATGGTCATCTCCTAGCGGTGTTTCTCGGGTAACGCTAGGGACCATGCCATTAAGCTTCAAACAAAAATTCCTCATTTTCATCCAAAAATAAATAATAACATAATGTCCCCTGCGAATGATGGGGAATCAGCTAGTATTCAAATAAAATAAAAGCCATCAGTAAACTATTTATACCCAAATTTCCCCCTCCTGCCAAAATAGCTTCATGTCGCAACCCCCCTCAATCCTGCTCCGGTGGGCTTTATCTGCAGGATAGCTTGCGGGAGGGGTCAGGTCGCAGGCGCGGTAGTTGGGTGGGCTCAAAATAATACCTAGGTTTACGAAAAGTACTAAGAGTTATACAAAATGTGATGTAAAATGAAATATAAGAGTTTGGACACCCGCGCTCGTCGAATAACTGGCTTACTCGTGAAAACTTAAACTTCTATAATGACTGACACAACTCAGGCACGAACCCCTACAGAACTAGATCTAGGAACCCTGGGCTCAACGGCTGGCCTCTGAGAACAAGCGTTACTGATGACCCAAAGATGTGGTCCGCTATGGTCCGGTGTCGGGTGGCGTCTCTTTCTACGAATTTGATTAGAATGTGTCAGCTCTGATGTCAACAAATAAAATAATGTTTTAGTCGACTCTGGTCCCTTTTATTTCCAAATAGAGCAAACATTGTTATGATAGTCAGCATTCCTCTTTTAATATTTCTATCTCGTTACATAATATTCGCTAGGCCAGCGCTTTTAAGCACGTCCGTCCAAGAAAGTTATGTAGATTAAAACCAACATCCCAATATGGCTTAGGACTATGACATTTATCTGTTATGCTCATGTCAAAAACTCCTCAAATGTAAATTTTAAGATAAACATTTTGAATTAAATCGTTAATGCAATTTAAAAAATATTTCCTGTTTTTGAAAAATTATTTAACAAATAATTATCCATTAGTGAGTTTTTTTTCTTCAAAAATAAGTGTACAGAGCTAATTGTCATATCAAACGTTCCCAAAATACCCATTTAGAACCAAATCGTTTTGACAATTTTTGAAAATTTTAAATGTTTTGAAAAATCAGTTATCAGTAAACTGCCTATAAATGAGCTTTTACCCCCAAAACAAGACTTATTAGAGCTATTTTCAAATTATTATTAATTTTCAATAATTTTCCTTAGGTAAACTACCTATCAACAAATTTTTGCTTAAAAATGAATTATAAAGAATTATTTGTCATGTGGTATATGCATTTTAAACAAATCGTTAGAGCCATTTAAAAATGTGTATCTAAATAATCATTCACCAATAAAATACACCATCTGATTACTAGGGTCAAAATAAAACAATTTTTTTTTCACCCTAGCCCTTCACAGTGCCGTATTAAGCTACAGTATAGGCATATTAAGTCTATTAGTGACTGTAGAAGAACATAATTTTGGAAAGCTAGTTTTTGTTGGTTTTTTTCATAGGATCTCCCTAATCTCTGGAACAAATCAACTAAAACCAACCGGGGGGAACGTGCCTCCATCTTGGAAAAATGGTGGACAAAATATTTTTTTCTTATTTATCTCGTAAACCGTTGTTCTTACGAGAAAAATACAAGATACCAAAAAGATAAATATCTGAGTTCTCTATAAAAATGTTCCTTACATTTGAAAAAATAAATATATTTTACGTTTAAAATATTCTGTTTAATTTTGAGCCAGGAATATCGCAAATATAATTTAATATGAACTTTTTTCTAGTAGTATTTCTCCCATTGGCATCTACTATATATTTTTTTGGTAATACTTTACTGCCGCATGTATATTAAATCAATCCAACTAAAATTTCTCATTACTTATTAATAAGTGAAATGTCTTGTCAGCTATAAGTGTTTGTGAGAAATTGCATATTAAATAATTTCATCAAGCAGAAGTTATCAATTAATTTATACGAGCTGAACGAACTGGAAACTGGAGGCTTCACTTATATTGTGTTAAATGAATATTGTGTTACCTTCACGCTGCTGGGTATGTCTATTATACAAAATATGAGGACTTTTATCTCCAAACCATGGTTAAAATTGAATCTGTCCTGTCCTCAAACGAATTTGAATGAGTTGTGGGGCAAAGATATTTTACAATAAGGATATCGGACAAATTTTGGTGTGGTGTTTGATCTGACCTTACTATATAACAAGTGCTGATGAAAGGTATTAAGGCAGCCGGAGGCCTTACACGTGGACGAGGGTAGACAGAAAACTTTCTAGCCCAATTTATTAATGCTATGCTGGGGGCACTTAAAGAAATTAAAGCAATAGAGACCTTTACTGGGGTTTCATGCGAGTCATTTGAGTAATATAAAAACCTGTAGAGATCATGCCAGATTCATGAAAGTATTTACGCAAATAATTTCCCCTATTGGTCGAAATTCCATTATCCATTCAATCGACTAGATGACCTCCTTGTGTCATTATCTTCAGGAGTGGTTGTGAATAATTGTGTAAATTGTGATATGGCCAAACAATTGAGAGAAGCTGCCATCAAGAAAGTTGTGGGGGAAAATTCCAGAATATCACTCTCAAACGTAAAGCGCAAATATGAACTCTTGCTAGCATGGGGAAAACAGTGATCTTTGCAAGACAACCTGTTTCAGTAAACCCAAACCAGCTATGCCATAGAATTGAGTGTGCTATGAAGGCAGAACAAGGACTCAAGGAGTGTCTGGATTCTGAACTTGCCCCTCTTCCTCAAGCATTATTTGACAATATTACTCTCCGCACGCGCACAATATCAAAAATTAGGCTCAAGATTGAAGAAATGTTTGGAAGCAGCAGTGAAATACTTGAAAATACTATATTTTTGTGACTTTTGTGGTGACTTTCTTTACAGAGTGCCATGGCCACGCCCTGCAACTAATGTTGAAATACTCGTATGTGATGTTTATTTGAATTATGTTAGGAATACAGTCAACTCTCGATTCTACGACTCCGGGAATAGCGTCCCTCTCGAAGTAACGACCCCTTTTTGGGGAACCGTGAAAAATGTGGGAAAAAAGGTTGAAAAGTTTAAGGAAATCGACTGTTAAATGTGTTTGTTGCATTTATTTAGGTCGCTGCATTGCAATTATCTTTGTGGGCGCTGTATTACTAGTAACTGGGGTGGATCAGGTATAAAAATAGACACCACCTCATCAATTCCAGCCAATAGCACTTGACTCTGTCCACCCCCTCCCGCAAGCAAGACAATGTTTCCCCGCGCGCGACTGCCGCTACAGCACGCGCCAGGCTTGCTTTTGCCATTGTTATTTCGATTCTTGATTTGGTTACTATTTTGATTTGATTTTGTAAACAATTTTTGATGACCCATGCTATTGTTTAACATTGTTGTTTTGATTTGGTTACGTTTTTGGTTGGATTTTGTGAACGATTTTTGATGGCCCACTCTATTTTTAAAAATTTGAAACGAACTTATAATTTTGACGAAATGAGTGAAAGGAGGACCTTCTTGACGCTCATGAAGAAGTACGAGATCATCCAGGAAGTGGATGAGAAGAAGGTTACAAAGACGGAGATTGCGCGGTGGCATGGCATCCCGAAGTCGACACTTTTCACTATTCTCAAAATGAGAGAAGAAATTGTGAGTGGAGTGCAGAAAGAAGGCCACAATATAAAGGCCAAAAATTTGAAGGGTACGACGCACGCGAATCTGGAGCAGGCTATGCTGGAGTGGTTCAGCCAGCATAGAGCGCAAAACGTGCCTATAAACGGACCGATGATGCAGAGGAAGGCTGATGAATTTGCCCTGAGGTTGGGTATTAAAACTTTAAGTGTTCAAGTGGGTGGGTAGAGCGTTTCAAAGTGCGTCACAGAATAGCTAGCCACAAGGTCGACGGTGAAAGTGCATAGGTGGACCCAACATCAGTGAGGGATTGGATGCCCTTGCTCCGAAACATCCTTAGGTGCTATCAGCCTCAAGATGTATACAACGCTGACAAGCTGGGGATGTTCTATAACCTCATGCCAGATCGCACTCTTGCTGTGAAAGGGGATAAGTGCAAAGGTGCGAAGAGGAGCAAGGAGCGCCTCACCGTCCTTCTGTGCTGCAACATGGACGGCAGTGATAAGATGAAGCCCCTC
>CABFVX010003155.1:14432-38877 GCA_902151425.1 Timema shepardi
AGATTAGCCTCAGACTGCACGTATGAGGAGTACATAGCAGCAGACGATGACACAACAGTTTGGGACACCCTCGACAATGCCGATATAATAAGGTAGCAGCAGAAATCCAGTGATGAAGAGGGGGAGGAAGAAATGGAAGAAGATCATGAAGACATCCCCACGATGAAAGATGTTCTGAAAGCTGGGGACGTCTACTCAAGAGCACTTAAGCGCCAGGGAGCTAGTGAAGATCTGTGGTCCCAGTTCTATAATTTGAAAGACTTTGTCTAGAAAACTGGCGCTAAGAAGAAGCAGGCCTCCATAATGGACTTCTTCAAGAAATAAGTAGGTTTTATTTTATTTACTTTTTCACGCGTTGTCTAAAAAATGCAATTTTTTCGTATGAAGGTCAGGGGTGGAACAAAATCTGTTAGAATCCCAATAACGACCCCTTAGAAATAACGACCCTTTTCCAGGGAACCGTGAAAGGTCGTAGAATCGAGAGTTGACTGTAATTATGAAGAAGATGTAACTGCTATCTTTGATGGATATCAGTCTAGCACTAAGGATGCAGCATATATAAGGCGTGGCACTAATAACTCAACCATACAGGTCATAGTCTATAACTAGGCCAATTTTTTTTGCCAAATATCAATTTCTGTTTAATGCAGAAAATAAGTCTAGTTTTCTGAAGCTACTTGTAACTACCTATGCCAAGCAAATTGTCGTGGGAGAAGACACATTGTGACGCCCACATAGATCCCGGGAAGCGTGCCCCCAAAAATAACCATGAGGTCACAAGGGAAACTTTTTTTATTTCAGATAAATTACAATGATAAAATAAATGATGAGTACATTAATGGCTTAGTCAGCCTACGCTTAGCCTGCCAAAGTACAGACTAAGCCGCCATAACTTACAATATTATACTTGTCCCACAGAAGGAACGTAGAGTGAAAGTTAGAAGTGAATATTTTAAATTTAGCGCCCAAGCGCGCGCATACATTATAAGCTTTAACTGGAGTATAGATAAACAAGAAAAATTCTCATAAAACATAGCCTCGCGTAGCTATAAAAATATACATGATTAGTTAGCCTAAATATTATAAGTAGAGGTTCCAACAATGACCGTTGGGGACCTATCCTAAATTACCAAGCAGCCTAATCCAATAGCAATGCTTGTAAAAGTACAATACGTTCCCCGAAACTCCCGAAGCGTATATAACATAAATTTACTATCCCATGCAAAATGCATCTAATACTAAACAAACTTCTATCCCAAAAAATATCCTAGACAATATTAAATATTACATAGATGAACCAAGATATAGGTTCGGGCGCGCCTACAGTAAATAAATTGTACTAAGCCAAATATGAATCTCCCCAGAAAGTTACCAAAATTGAACCGTGGATCACCCACGCCATATCAAATAAAAAGTCCCCATTTATAAATTTATAAGTATTAAAGAATCGCCAAACAGTAATTTGGAAAAGTATCCCCATTTATAAATTTATAAGTATTAAAGAATCGCCAAACAGTAATTTGGAAAAGTTCCCCCCCCCCATATTTAGAACCAAAGTGAATTTTGATAAATTTTACTCTAATATTAATTTCAATCAAGCGCCCTCACCTGGTAAAGCCAGTGATACAATGAGTGACCTATGAAATTACAGCTGTTGTTATATACCACAAACAAGTTCTCAGTAAAGGGGGGAAGAAGGGGAGGCACATGGAACAAAAGGAAGGGTGGAGAACAGCGCTCTGGTTCTAACGCGGACGTCCCAGTAATTGCCAGGCTAGACTGGAACATTCCAGGGGCGGATGTTTGTGAAGTCAAGTTGGCAACAGCTTTTTTTATTAGCTTGAGCGAGGCGCTGATTTGGCTCACGTCCCAGACAGTCATCGTTGCCCAAGCCACGAGAGTGGATGCGTCGCCGCGAGCCCGTGCGTCCTATTTGACGGGGAGAGGTCTCGGTCGGACTTGGCGAAACTTGGTGAGGGTTGGTGATCATTGGTGAGCCTTGGTGAGTGAGAAACCTCCATATTTCTAGGTTGTAGGTTTTGCATATTCTTGTTTGGAACATCGTTACAACATACCTACATACACGGAAAATAATAGCAGCTTGAAGCTGCAGCAAGGCTTAGTAATCAATAAAAATCATATCCTGTTCATATATTACATGATGGACTATGTTATAACGTCTGTACCGTACAAAAAGGGACATATAACAGGTTTTAATAAGCTCAAATAAGGTACTGAACTGCAATTTGTTGTAATTAAATTCAATGATCCAGGAGCGTTATGAGCTGAAATAACAGCTGCAGGTGAGGCATTCTTCATCACGTTATACGGTGGCGAGCTTGATGATAGTCCAGATACGACTAGATTTAAAATGTACATGCAAACACAAAAACCGCCCAACTATGTACTCGAGATCGCATCCCCCCTACCAAGTTCTTCAGCAGCTCAGCAGCATAGTCTACGAGTCTATCATCAAGTTCCGGTATGGCACAGCAATCACCTCCCAGAAGGGAAATGAGAATAGAAGGTAGAACATGAAAAATACCAACCAATTCCAACCTTTCCAATTCTTAATAAAGTCTGTTCAGCGTAGGAATTGTTTTCTGAAAGGCCATTTTCCCTACCAGAAATCTATTATATAGTAGGATATTGGTAGGAAAAAAAGACCTTTCGTAGAGTAATTCCTACCGTTAATAGAGTATACATTAGTACTTATGCGTATAGCCCGAACGAGTATTAAGCTGTTGTGCTAAATAATAATAATAATAATAAAAACTTATTGAGTTCATATGATATGTGTTCCAGATCGCCAGATAATAGTTATAGGAAGTTCGGGGGTTTGACTCCAACGCAAGTTATTTTTGGGTAAATTTTCATCATTGGTTTCCCAGTTACAACTCTGAAAAATATATATAGATTTCCCTTAGTAGATCTAATTTATTCAGCCTTACTTCCTGTTATAAATATTAGATACGTAGACTCTGTGAATATTGTAATATTCAGGGTAAGCTAAACAAATCCACACCATAGTATCCAATTTAAAGGATATATTATAGTTTCCTTCATGCGTGTCGGGCGTATTTAGGAAGGCTTTCCATTCTCTCTCCTTGCAAATGTAGGTAAAGTTCCTTAAATATAGGCTTGAGACCGTTACAATAAAACTTGTTTTTGTTTGACGTGTTTATTAAATTAATTTTGATACCCTCTACCAACGACACAAGTCCATAGCGTTTACTGATTGTTTTAAAGGCCCCCACATAAATTGTATTTGCGATTACATATTATTATGTCAACAAAATATAGTTGAAACCATATTTAAAAATAAAGCTTCTTTGTCATTTCATTAACCTATAATATGTAGGTTGCTACTCCTTCCCTGTATTTGAATATCCTGGAATTTACGACTAGGCTTGTATTCTACCATCACAACAATTACAATTGATAAATAAAAATGAAGTTAGATCTTGGGCGTGAATTTTCTATTTAAACCTCAAAATTAGTTCTTTTTTACTTTCTCCTTGGTATCAACAATACAAGAGAGAGGGAGAGGGTGAGTATATAGGGGCCCCCACTTGGTTGACTATTTATAAGCGTTTGTAGAGCAGCTCAAGATGGACAAGTTACAGCAGCTGGTAAATATTGTCAACGCCGTACAGACCGTAAAATTGTGTTATCTAACCGTAGATCAAAAGTACTCCCTGGATAAATTAAAAGCGATCAATACAATGTTCAGTAAACACCTAATAACCTATCTAGATTACAAGTTTTGTGTATTTTTACCCTGTCATTTTGGTACCTACTCTAACAGATGAAAACGTGTGCGAGCTTAATAAATAAAAACTGGTATTTAACTGCGCCAAAGTAAAACCAGGTTTACCTACCATTGTGAACTTTGAACGCGTCTAGGAGACAAGCAGTTAACACCATCACTATCAGACAGCTGGGTAGCTAATACAAATGTGCAAGTTAAAGACGTGTATACCGTATTGCACCGGTATAAAGAAAGTGGACAAGTTGACCCTAGAAACCATCCAGCACGTTTAGCTCTCAGGTACGGTCACCATGCTTAGAACCAGCTATATTAATTTAATGTTTGTGGGTCATACTATTGCGGGGCGTGCCTATATGACTGTAGATAATATTCCCAGTGTGGCGGTGAGCAATAGACATGTGATTTACAAAGTAGTAAACCAAGACAGAGAGGAGCGAGGCTACATCAAGTTCTGCGACTCTACCTGTCACACGATAAGGGCGACTGAAATACTACCCTACGAGAGAATCTAGAAGCCTTATATGTGTGATATGACATGTGCTGGGTACGATTTCCGCCATGGGGACGTTGTGGCTGTGTTTCCCGGGTCTCCATCACCCATCCGAGCTCCACACCACCCGCCACCGTCCTTCACGACGCCGCAGCCACCGCCCCCACCCCCTGAGTCACCAGAGTACCCAAATCCAGAGTCGCTTGTTTACCAGATATCATAGTACTCACAGCTGGAGTCATCCGCATACCCACCACCAACGAAGCAGGAGGTAAAGTCTGAAGAACCCATAACTATCGATGTTTTAACAATGTACAAATACATTCAAATGTTAAAATTATGGATGAAATTCCCAATGACTACATAATCGGTTTGGGCAGTTTAGGTAACGGCTTCCTTCCAAAGTCTGCCTATTGTTTGGATTTTAGATTAATTAAATCTAAGCCACGCTGTATGACATAGCTCGGAGGACAAAGTATGTTGTTTAAAAGTTAATTAAAAAATTAGGCGTGCTCATGTTGTCGTAGCCTTATTTCACTACATTACTATTCTCACAAACTCTGCTGACGTCATCGGAGCTAGCTAGCGTTTACATATTTTCAACATTTTGAAAAAAGTTTATATTGTGAGAGGGGAACATGTATAAGATAGCTCTGTTTGTAATTAGAGGGCGTTGCGGCTTGAGCGAAAGTGGTTATTTTCTCCCACGGATATTTATTTACACCATTTATTTCGCTGCATCTCCAGTTGCCATTATGTCATTTAAATGTAGTATTTGTGAGTGGTACTACGCAAAGCTCTCCAACCTTATTCGACACAAACACAAATGTCATCAAGCACCTCTAAATCCTGCTCCAGAGATTGACCAGGGTGCCTGTTGGGACCAGGAGGTATTTTGCAGCATGATAGACCTGATCAAGAAAGAGGAATACAATTGTGTCAAGTGCTTAAACGAACTGGAGAAAAACAAAATGTATAACGTTGTGCTATTGGAAGAGGTCAGCAATGAACTGAACGTTATTGTGGTTGATGGTGTGAGAAGAGTAAGAATGCCAGGTAAAAACTGTGGAGACATTGTCGATAGGCGTTTATAAATTGTCTAAATTTGGCTTAAGGTAATGCGGCAAGTTCACATACACAAACACATTTAAACTATTATGATGAGCTAAACATATACTCACCTGTATTCATTTCTTAATCACTTTCATTCTGCACCATCTAGCGAGTAAAATTGGTAATTGTTATTTTTTCAATATCTTGAGATAACACATACATATACAATAAATGTTATTATTACTATTCATACAATAATTTAAATATGCTAATGGAGTAGGAATAATCAAAGTATGTATGAGTGGTGAGTTTACCCGCATTATCGTGGAGAAATATTTGTAAATAGTGTAATGAGAATACCCTCAGTTTAATAGGACAGTGTTCGAACTCCAACCTCCTGAAACAACCATACCGGCCGAGCTCCGCTTAGTTACTTGTACAGCTCACAAGACCTAAATAATATTGGGAATGTCATTTAAAAACACTTTCTGTTGCTTTTGTTGAGTGCTACAAATGTTTTAAATACAATTTATTAATTACTAGCTGTATTTTAATAAAATAACTCGTAAGAAAATGTTGCTATGCTACTATTATTATTACACATGTGTAGTTAATTTAACTTTGGCAAATAATATTAATCTAAAATGTAGGGTTTGAGTAGTTTATAATTTTAATTAATAGAGGTTTAAGGTAAAGTGTAACACACGTTCACGTGCGCGCGCACACACACACACACACACACACACACACACACACACACACACACACACACATATATATATATATATTCGTTTTTACATTTATAAATTGTAAGTGTTGGGACGTTAGATTGCTACCCAAAGAGAAAGTAAAAGGTTTTAATTAATTTAAAACAATTGTTTTACCCTGAAAGTTTCAACTTATCCATAATGTTTGAGATTGAGCTTCTATGCCAAATAAACTGGTATTTATAGGATAGGAGTAGGGGTGTTTGGGTGTAGAGGTTAAAACACAAACATAACAGTTTTATAATATTTATTAGGGTGACCTGGTGGTCTAGGGGTAAGGTGTCGGACTTCTGTGCTGGGGGTCCGGGGTTCAATCCTTGGTCCCGGCAAAGATTTATCTGATTACCAAACCCTTCCTTCACCTCTGACAAGACATCTTGTGAATGTGGGGAATGCCAGGCCTCCACCGTGGTTCGGATTCCACGTTAAACTGTAGGTCCTTCATTTCCTCTCACAATCACCATACTATTACACATTAGCGTAAGTGCGTATAGCCCGAACGGGTAATAATAATAATAATAATAATAATAATAATATAATATTTATTCACACAAATAAAAGTTTTACAAATATAACTCAACACTATGAAAAGTATACTTGGAATATTTATTTACACAAATAAAAGTTATGGAATATATCTTACACCTTTAAGTATATTATACATGTTTAGGAAACAATAATCAATTTCTTGAGGTCGTAGCAAGAATACTGGCCTCTGTACTAAATATCTAAGCCAGTTTAAAGAGTATTTGAATATATACACACAGACAGATGGTTTCAATTTAAAATATGTACAAGAACTTAAATAAAATTGACTAGAATTAAAATAAATATATATACAAACAACTAATTTTATTTGACTAGAAATAATCAGGTAGATGATGAATTGTACTGGTAGATAAAAAATATATAAAACTAGTATCCCAGCTACATAAAATAAATAAATAAAAAATATATGCTTGTTTTCATGCAGAAAAATATGAAAATTCTCAGATCTTTGAAAAATGGTATGTCAGTCAGTGAAACTGACTAGAATGAAATAAAATAAAAGATAATTACTCAACCCGTCTAAATGATCACCTTTTAGTTGTGGTGAGCGCATTTACAAGGTATCTGATACCCGAATGGCAACGTTTTATAATCATCAGTTATCCATCGTTTAATGTTCACGGACAGGTAGACTTTATTCTGCGAAACTGTACATACAGTCGCAATATTTTTTCTTACAATTTTGTGCGGTATCTGTATGTTCTTTTCCGCAGCAAGTTTGGTGACCATCGATTTCAAAACGTCAAAATTAACGTCGTTCCAGTTGCCATAGTTTATGGTGATAACCACGAACCTTGTACACAAACTCGGTACGCATAATTCTTAGGACCACCAGATACAAAGGCGCTAATGTAGCTTTGCGGACCGTAATCTTGAAGTTAATCAGTGAATTCACCTAAAATGTCTCCAGTCGGTGAACTCCAATCGCCGGGGTGTTCCGTGAATAAAACTCTTTCTGTATCATGATACAAAACGTGGTCTCCCAATATTTCAATGATGCTGTATAAGTGCAACCTAACCATAGCAGTCGTGTAGCATGCCACTGCCACACTCGTATTAGGGTTAGGGCGCAACGCGTCACGCGCATCCTTGTAATTGAGGAACATGACCTCATCATTTACATCAATGACGATGTCCACGGTGATGTATGGATCCGTCAGGTACTTGTGGATGCCCTGATAGTCGTTAACAACGGCTAAGTGTGGTAAATCGGGTCTTTGCCCAAACTTTCCCCATAGTGAATTTAAAAAGAGTTTAGCCAAAGTACGGAAACCAGGGTTTTTATAAACAGAGCAGAAATCGAGTTTTACCCCTTCCCTTTCCTCATAATTTTGAATATAAGTTAACTTTTCCTCTTGTGAGGTACACCACTCTAGCCATCCGCTGACTTCTTGTTAAATTTTCAAAAAGTATCCATGTACCCATGAAATAATACGCCAGACCATGTCTTACGATCGTAAACAGATACATTGTACTCCCACACATCGTGTACACCTTCAATGGCGTAACCTTTCTCTATGGCTTTCCGGATCTCGTCAATCAACTAGCAATCTTTTTTGTCGTTGTGCTGCCATGCTTCTTGGTCCTTCTCTTCCCCGCATTTCCTACACAAGATGCATATTAACTTGTCGTGCATCCATGTAGGCAAAATGGGCATGAATAAATCCCGCGGAGGCGTCACTGTAACTTTGGCTATGCCTTCTACTCGTTCTATAGACGGACAATTTTTTTCCAAGTGAATTTTGGGGTGACCGATGGGATATTTTTTGTATTTGCAAACGTAAGGATATAATGAACACACATCCAAGTATTTGATCTCTCCACAAGAAAGGTCTGCTTCATGGAAGAGATTGATACAATTTGTACGCCCGCCAAAGAATGAGTCCCTGGGATTGATGCTGTACACATCCTGCTGGAGTACAAATTGTTTCAAGTCCTTGTATGTGCGTTTCATTGCATTAAACAGAAACTCCCGCATCTCTATGGCCGTATAGCCGGCATTCTTAAATTTTTGTACACAAGCTATGGTCGCTTCATAGCGCGTCTCCATGGTCTCGCGTCGAATGTTTTTGATAGTGGTGGTCCTGTCAAGATAACAAAGAGGGCACCCGTGCCAATGATCTCTCCAGAACTGGAAGATGTTGATAGTATCTCCAGCTTTAACAACGCTGTCTACATTTCACCCTAATACATATTCCGCCGTTGCCCGCATAAAATACAGACACCACGTCGGTGGGCCTCCCAGCAGAGACATTGTATGGAGACGTGTGACTGTTGGTCTGCACACCGGTAGCCACCGTTAAGGATGATACCAGTGGTATTCTCTTTAAGGTGACTCCAGTGGTAAACCAAAATGGCTGCTCCTGCGATCGTACACACCTCTCTTTCCATTAGCATGTCTTTAAATTTTAGGCACGTCTTCCGTAGGATCTCTACATATTTCACACAATACAGTTCTAACTCACAGTTAAAATCCAAGGAATAATTTTCTTTGACCAACGCATCATACCACTTCTCAAAGTTCTCTTTTCCCTCAACCAACATCTCACCGATGCCGTAGTCCTTTGTTATACCCTCTCTACGTCTCAATACTACCCCAACCATTAAAAGGTAATAATAGGGAGAGGATGTAAATTAACATACAAGAAAAATGGAAATTGTAAAAATATGTAAATTCAACAAAGAGTAGTTTATTCAATTAATGACAATAGCGCAGATGACAATAAATGGTCTCATTATATCATAATGAGTTCTGTTGGAAATCATACTCGAAGTAAACAACTTTACAAAATTCAAGTTGCGCAAGTATTTTAACAAAAGGAAACATGATATCCATCACAATATTGATAGACCAGTCTATATGAGACAATACTACAGCGTATTTATTTATATGCGATACAAAAATTATAAGGGCCTAATGGGCACCTTGATATGGTTCCAAAGGATTCGTAATTCGCAAAAAACAATATCTTAAATATAAAGAAAATTTAAATGTTGACGACTACACTACAGAGTTTACAAAACGTAAGGGTTCGACTACCAGACATAAGCCAAACTCCCACGGGACTACGCGATCTGACAGAAAATATGGGACACACAGTTCCCAAAATAAATAAACAAAACTTAAGCTGTTCAAAAGGAACTTACGTTACAAAAGATTAAAGTTATCCTAATTCAAATTCCAAAAAAGTTACATCACGTTACGTTAATTCAAATCATAAATTCAAATACGAAAAGTTACTTAAAAAAAACGGGAATACTCTACAATTCCAAACAAATAAATATTAACATGTCAACTTCTAATTAGCACGTAACTGAAAATATTTACGAGAATAAATACAAAAGTACACGTCCAGCGCCCGAGCGGCGACATTTTTAAGATATAGTATTTTAATTTAAATAGACGATTAAATAATAAATATGTTAAATTTTGAAACAGAATATTTTATGTTAGAAGATTATAGATAATAAAGAAGTTAGAGTTCATAACTCCACTCGTCTAAGCGACGAGTTTGATACATTTACAAGTCTTTCTCCAGCCATTGCCCAGCTCCATGACAATGATCTGTCGTTGATCGTCGATCGTAGAATAGTCAGTATTTGCATACTTGCATAGCCATTATATAGGGATTTCATTGTTATGATGGGGATACACAAACACACGCGGTGACGTCACGATGCCTGCAAAAAGCCACGTAGGCCATGTGGATGTTGTTGAAAGTTTTTCTTGCTCCATTGGAATATTAGTGAATATCTCCAATCACACGATGTTTCGAAGGAGGTTCCTCTAGTATCCGCCAGAGGTCGGAAACATAGTTGTCTTCTAGTCGAAGTAGGTAGTCCTTGGTTCATTTCACGCTAGTACAGTCGGAGTGCCGGGACGCGTTTGTTGATACACCGGCCTTTCCTGCTCCAGTCGCCGGTCTTGGTTTACCGTGAGTCGTCCAGCCTAGCAGGATTCTATAGACAGCAGATTCATGTGGTAAGTACGTGGAAAGAATATATATTACATTGGTTTGGATTGAGTAGTGAAACATATTGTCCAGCATGGTTATATTATGTCTTCTTAGCCTACAAGAACTACAACAGCGAACAATACTATTGTAGGGATCCTAAATTTAATTGAATTTATTGGAGCGGGTAGTATGAATTGATGCGATACATCCATTAACGTCCATAGTGGGCGTGGTCCCATTGGAACATTATACATCGTAATGTTACACCTTCTTTGTTGGAAAGGGACCCCTATACTCCGCGTTTTATTTTAACGAAAAAATGGGAGAAATGTCCCTTGGCCAAGTACTCGTCCGAATCGAATGTCTTTGGCACCTTGGACAACGACATCGGGAGATATTTCAGCAAATCAATAAAGTGTATCGGGCCATAACGCGTGGACATAATTTCTCCACGTTTCATTATGAGCTATGGAGTCCAAATTTTACCTTCATCATGTATTTTATGATAAAATTTCCATTACAACCTTTAGAATTATGGGCTAGGAGACTGATGTTCTTAAATTTGGCTGTTTTAGCTTGCTCGAAAAATAGAAAGAATTGGCCCATTATTGCATCATCTCTGAATATGTGAGTTCTATCACCCCCACATTCGGTGCAATTATGGCCATTAACATCAATATGAATGCAGGCCCTGCAACACGTCTGCACGACACAGAGGTTAGGTTCGCGAAATACATGATAGCCGCACCTTGAAGAAGAGTTTCTTGTCTGCATTAAAAATCATAAAATACAAACACGAAGTTGCTCTTTTCCAGTGACGGCTTGGATGGGGCTTGCTACACATAGCAGAAATGACCAAGGGACGATATGTCTCACATACTCTACCAAAAGTCTCTTAACATGTGTGAATAATTTTATCTTTCCGAACTGAAAAATTGCCCGTATACCTCACAAACCTTTTTGACATCACAAACCGACACGTGACATCTGCAAACACTGGGAAGTTTATGGTTATCAAAGCCTAGTGAACAAAGTCTACATTATATAAATACCACAGATTGACCTTCAAAGCAGACCACCTTAACGTAGCGCTTTTTGCACGTAGATTCACATTGGTGTACATTCTTACTAGTGAAAGGCACACGACAATCACGGAAAAAGTACCCGCACTTAAATGCGACTGTCACGGTAGTTATGACGTCAAAATGGTTTTGATTATCGTCGTGAAAATACAAATCAATGTAATCCTTAAAAGAAGATCCCTAATTTTATTTATTTATTTAAACTATTTATCCCGATTCTTATCATGTAGCTCATGACTTATATCTACGTGTTGAATTAACATTACATCTTTTAGCTATGTTCTTTTTAAAAAAATACAATAATACATTTATAATAAACACTTAAGTCTAAGAGTCCTATTTGTCCTACTTTCCTATACCTAACCTACTAGTTGGTCCACCCCGGGTATATTACGCCCCCGGTGTCCCACCGCACTCTGTATCTAATAGTACCCAGATCAGCGAGAGCCCCAGTGGGGGTGGGCATACCCCTACCCACCACCTCAGAAGGCACCCTACTGGAGATTTTGTTCCAATTACTAACCGTAATATCACCCCCTATGGACTTAAAATTAGCATAACCTAAAGTTTTACAATAATACTTAATACTAACTTACCCTAGATACAAGTCCTTCTTATATTTTACTGCAGGGTCTTTCAGTTGTTATCGCCGATCTATTTTCTGAACTGAGATCAGCCATCCGATGTATCGGTGGACCAACCAGTTGCCCGACAGCTTCAGCCTAGCATCACACATTTGTTGACAAGTGGGCTGGACCCTATGAGTGAGGGGTTGATTATCCCGTCTGAAGATGTTGTTATATTGTATTCCCTAGCTCGTATCAAGGCGCCCTCCAGTTCATCAACAGTTCACACTACTCGAATCCAGAGAGCGTTCCTTCCCTCTGGCTACGGTTTGCCTGGAGATCCCCACCACATTCTACCCAGCCAGCCGATAATACAGTTTGTTTTTGTCACACCTATTGACTTATTCAAGTCGTACCGTTATGTGTCATCCATATCTGTTGAAACGTCACTGTCTACTGTCTTGTCACTGTCGCTCTACGTCTTGTACCCTTATCTTAAATTGACCAGTCTATTTTGTCCTCTATTTTTCATTTCAGTTAAGTGCTTATCTCTTTCGTATTTGGACACATTATCCGTGATCGCATCAAAGAGACTCCATCGGTCCACGTCACTCAGTATGGGATAAACCGTGCTCGTTTGAAACGGTATCTGTAGGTTCATTCTATCTTCCAACATCTCAATACACTCCAGCGTCGCCTCCTACCACAATCACAAGTCCCTGTATCCGTCAGTCGTCTAGAGAATAGAGCGGCCTTATATGGACCATGCCCAGTAATAAAATGTACCAAACCTGGAGAGGGCTGCAAGTACTCCATTCCTAACACCGACAGCTTCAGCCTAGCATCACACATTTGTTGACAAGTGGGCTGGACCCTATGAGTGAGGGGTTGATTATCCCGTCTGAAGATGTTGTTATATTGTATTCCCTAGCTCGTATCAAGGCGCCCTCCAGTTCATCAACAGTTCACACTACTCGAATCCAGAGAGCGTTCCTTCCCTCTGGCTACGGTTTGCCTGGAGATCCCCACCACATTCTACCCAGCCAGCCGATAATACAGTTTGTTTTTGTCACACCTATTGACTTATTCAAGTCGTACCGTTATGTGTCATCCATATCTGTTGAAACGTCACTGTCTACTGTCTTGTCACTGTCGCTCTACGTCTTGTACCCTTATCTTAAATTGACCAGTCTATTTTGTCCTCTATTTTTCATTTCAGTTAAGTGCTTATCTCTTTCGTATTTGGACACATTATCCGTGATCGCATCAAAGAGACTCCATCGGTCCACGTCACTCAGTATGGGATAAACCGTGCTCGTTTGAAACGGTATCTGTAGGTTCATTCTATCTTCCAACATCTCAATACACTCCAGCGTCGCCTCCTACCACAATCACAAGTCCCTGTATCCGTCAGTCGTCTAGAGAATAGAGCGGCCTTATATGGACCATGCCCAGTAATAAAATGTACCAAACCTGGAGAGGGCTGCAAGTACTCCATTCCTAACCATTCAGCAACGCTTGGAAATATCTTATGTGTTCTTCTACCTGTTTGTCTCCGCTTACATTCATCTTGACCCTCCTCTTACAGATATTTCCCCACCTGAAGTCCCATTTCTATCCCTACTCTCATGAGATTAGCAACTTTCTCCAGATATTCCCCTTTTTTATCCAATACTACGCCATTATCCTCCTCACCTCTATGTCCAAGGGCCATATACCCAAGGCTACACACAAGGTGTATGTGGCAACAATCTTGTACGTTCCAGATAGCCTCAAAAGTACACTTCTCTGAAGGCTTCTTATTTTCTTCTGATTCTTACCGATCTGAGCCAATGGGCCTACATGCTGGCTCCATAAGCCACAATGGAGACCAACATAGCCTGGTTATACAATCTGATCAGCCTCATAGACAGTTTAAATCTGTCCTTATTCATAGCTTTCAAAGCCTTTCCACATGCGTTATCTACCTGCATCATAAAGTCGTGCCTCTCATCCAGCATCACTCCCAGGTATCTGGTATTCTTGCTTCGTCTTATTGTCTGTCAGTTAATATATTATTTTCCGTTATTTAACAGAGAAGCATGAGTTCTTGTTTAGCATTGATTAGAACTCGAGAATAATATTCAAAGTATCCTAGAACTAGAGGTAAGGGAATGCTTACTTACTCCAAGGATACTCATTGTAGCATTTGCACGTGTTCCTTCATGTCTCAGCTTGCGTTTCATAGATAGGTTTCTTCTCCTTTCCATATCAATAGATAGTTCTTGAGCAGAGTTGAAATATCTACATCTCTTGATTGATCAATCTCCACCCCATTGATCTCGTAGGCGATTATTGAGAAGAGATTAAGTATACCCCTATTGACGATTTTATAAATACTTCTTACAGCTCCATTATTCAGTAAGAGCCGTCCTTAGATGTGTAGGAGAGAACGATGTGATAAAGTGTACAGACTTTCTTGCTGGACAGATATCCTAAGCTCGTTTCCGTTAGCTAACGATCCTGGAAAATACAAACCATATGAATGATATTGGAAACTGTTTAATGCGGTATTTAAGGCAGCAGGGTCTCTGATGTTTAGTATATCGACAGAATATTTCATTATTTTTGTAGTGAGTAACCCGTAAATAGAGCATTTTTTTAGCAAGTATTAATGCTTTAACTGACCTTCGTTCAATGTTTTGAAGAAGAGGGTGTCATCGTCGTTTATCCAGTACGAGTCCCATCTCCAACTCATTTCAAATGCAGATGTAGTGATATCATCTCAGCTCTAAAGTTGATGCTATCTCCTCATTCATTGACAAGTTTTGCCGAGATAGAATCTATGACTCGTATTGTTACAGAAAAATAAATAATATTATTCTGTACATCCACTATCTTATAGCGATGAAGGTTTTTCAAGATAAGCTCGTGCATAGTATGACTCAGTTCTCCATTGAGGTAAGATCCACTAGCGAGATTGCATTCAACTCTGATCAGTGATCACATTCACATGCAGAATGTTCACAGTATTTGTAGAAAAGTGTGTTTTACCACCAGGAAGAACGACAGGTTCGAAACCTAGAAGAGATGCGAACGTATCTGGTCACTTGGGTTATTATTACAATTGATGTGGCAGAAACACCGATAATGGCGAGTTTTCTCTACTCAAGTATCAATTCAATGCTTCTAGGTCATAAGTATCTGAAGGAACGATTTAATATTTTCCTCCACAGTAGAATTTATTATTACGTTGGTCAATTTTCAGTGTGGAATTGAACGTTGTGTTACAACTAGAAACAAAAGAATAACAGGCAGAGTCGAATAGACCAAGTTTACTTTAAATAGTAATGGAAAACAAATAATGATCTTTACACATAATTATGAACAATGTATAGCTTTATAAGCTCCTACTATTAAGAAAGTGTCTGAGCTGCAAAAGTTAAAGATTTACATATTAACTGAAAAGGTTATGTTACAACATTACATTCTAAACAAACGCTAGAGTTCAGCTTCAGACCGTGAGTCGAATCTCTCGCGGGACTACTTGAAACGACATCATCAAAATCTTTTAGTAAATCTCGGCCTAAATGACAACCAACAACAGTTACCGAATTAATATTCATATTAAAATACTTTGCAAAATTTAAAGTTAAATTTAAGACAAACAGCAAAATTAACGTTACATAAATAGCAGAAAACAAAAGAGTGAATTTTAATGATTTTAAATTAAATTTAAATGCACCTCAACAAAACTTAGTTGTGCCAGAAGAGCAATTATAAAATATTTACAAACGAATCAAAGAAACAAACGCCTGAGGGGCGACACTAAAATAATAGATTTTTTAAGAAAAAGTTATCTTTGGCAATACTCATATGTCAACAAAAATTACAAGTTTATCTCTGACGTCAATCGTAAGTCCAAGCCCACGACAAGAATGTTGTTCCATCAGACACTCGAGACCAGGTCGACCGGAACACCAGCTATTGGCACACCACGGCAGATTTGCCCCACTCGTCGAAACAGGACGTGTTGAGGTTAGGCCAGGCTTAAAGTGATTCGACCAGCAAGCTTCTCCTAGAATGGATTGGCTATAGCATTTTGACAGGGAATTTTTAACATGGTTGAAAGGGGGGGGGGGCAGGGGGAGGGGTGGGCGGGAAAGTAANCCAAGCCCACGACAAGAATGTTGTTCCATCAGACACTCGAGACCAGGTCGACCGGAACACCAGCTATTGGCACACCACGGCAGATTTGCCCCACTCGTCGAAACAGGACGTGTTGAGGTTAGGCCAGGCTTAAAGTGATTCGACCAGCAAGCTTCTCCTAGAATGGATTGGCTATAGCATTTTGACAGGGAATTTTTAACATGGTTGAAAGGGGGGGGGGGCAGGGGGAGGGATGGGCTGGAAAGTAAGGCGAGAATGCTTGCCCTTTGTTCACAACAGTGTTGTCACAGCACTACCTCTCTTTGTTCACAACATTGTTGTCATAGCACTACCTCTTTTTTCCGCTAAGAAACTTCACTGATAGAAAATAAATGTCACTACATGGCTCACCCGGGAGTTGTGGCTTGAGTTTGAATCCTGACTACTAAGATTCATACAATATTAATAATTTTAAATAATGAACTTATTACACGTGTCACAAAGTATTTGTTGTACAGAATACTACTAAGCCCATATTTATAAAATGTGATTTTAGAAGAAGAAAATAAGTACCGGTATTACTAAGCAGTTTAATGAAATAATTTGATTGATAAAAGTTCAAGGGCTCTTTTATTATTCTTTTAGCACCGCGTCTTACTACCCATTCGTGATATACTTATATGTACTAATTACACTAATTAGTTAGGAATTATGAAAGCTGAATTTAGAGGAAGTGCACTCGGATTTGCGTAGAGTGGGAAACAATTTACAATAAAACTACCCTCAGTACACCCGATCGTAATCGAACCCCAATCTCTCTGTCACAATGGTCTGGTCTACGACGAGAGTGACGCCTTAGAGACCATGTTGGTACCAGAACAAGTTTTAGAGTTATTTATTCATTGTAAAAAAAGTATTACTTTTCTTTATAATTATAATAGTTAACAGAGGTCATGACAAACTGGCCGACAAGCTGTAATAATGTTGGAATGCCACGTGAATACGAAAACAATGTGATCGACAGCCATCTGGTTTACCAAATAAATAAAAATATTTCAAAGCTTGAGTGTGTCAATTGATCGACATGTTTAGGACCACGTGATAAGATATACAACTGTTCAACATGAGAGGACCTGCTGGTATACATAAATCGAGATGGATTCAATGGACCAATTGACCGACAAATTAATACATTGCAAACAACGTGTTCGACAACAAAATCGTAAACGGAAAATAACAAGTAAAGTTTGTGAAATATAATTTTTTTAAATATAATTTAACCACTCTCACGAAAACTCCTCTTAAGTAGAGTATATTTAAATCTTTATCCTACATATACAGATTTGTTTCAGTAGGGGGACGTCAAGGTAGCTTTTCAATTAGTTTGAGAACAGACGCTAATACATTCCTTTACTAATAGCGATAGACTAAAGTGTACGATTATGTCTCTGAACCTCACACAATTGTTTCGTGTTCGACTTGGGGTTTTGTACAGCTTTCGTTATTCCTGCATCATTATCCCCAACAGTTACTAGCGCTGCAGTCAGAGGGGCTCTCTCTTCTTGTGCTTCGCATGACCAGTAGTCGGTTGTCGTTTATTCACTCGCCTTTGACGATGACGACCTTGTATAAGTAAGTCTACCACCCTTATTGACTTTAGATTTCAAAGCTTTCACTACAGTGCAAGCAGTAGCTTTAGCATTAAACTTTGAATCGGCTTATAGGCTTTCTAGTTAAACTAATGATCTGCAGTACGATGACTCAACAGATCTTTCACCTTGGAGTAGGCAACCTTTACAAGATTGGTCTAACTCATTAACAGTAGGGCCACCTTAATTCAAACGTTGTACTGATATCCAGGTATGTTCACTTCAAAAAGTAATTTTAGTGATCTTATTTAGTAGTTCATTTTACTTTCTTAGCTTCATGACACGTTTAATTGGCGGTTACACAGACGTGTACATAATATAGTCATACTTCTGGACATGCTTTTCATGTGTAGCGTTTATCGTATAAAAGCTACAAGATATAACGCAAAAACAATCAAAAAATGGACAATATAATTTCACCTACGCCTACATAGGGTGGAGTCAACTCACCTAAGCCCCATTTTGCTTGCTGTGCCTACCCCAGTCGATTCCCCCCCACGAGCACGTCATACCACGATGAAAGTTCCGCACATACTGTGTGAGAAGTGCAACAGACTGAACTGTGACCTCACCCGAGGCATGCTGGGAGCTCTGTGACGTTGAGAAGTGCAACAGACTGAACTGTGACCTCACCCGAGGCATGCTGGGAGCTCTGTGACGTTGAGAAGTGCAACAGACTGAACTCTGACCTCACCCGAGGCATGCTGGGAGCTCTGTGACGTTGAGAAGTGCAACAGACTGAACTCTGACTTCACCCGAGACATGCTGGGAACTCTGTGACGTTGAGAAGTGCAACAGACTGAACTGTGACCTCACCCGAGACATGCTGGGAGCTCTGTGACGTTGAGAAGTGCAACAGACTGAACTCTGACCTCACCCGAGGCATGCTGGGAGCTCTGTGACGTTGAGAAGTGCAACAGACTGAACTCTGACCTCACCCGAGACATGCTGGGAGCTCTGTGACGTTGAGAAGTGCAACAGACTGAACTGTGACCTCACCCGAGGCATGCTGGGAGCTCTGTGACGTTGTGGTTCGAGAGGGAGACCTATTGATAAAGTGTTGTTCTCGGTGGTTCACCGAGATTGTAGAAGCTTCTAGCCGTTGTATTACCACCCATCCCTCTCTCCTTTGTTTGTGCTAACCCCTCTCTCCCCCCTCTCAGAGCTAGAGCTTTCATATATATATATACCTGTGCTGTTCGTATGGTAACCACTCTTGTCTGGATACCGTCCTTGGGAACATCTTGGTGTCGAGGGTGTTCATAGGGTATAAATTACCTTTTGGCTTTTATACTCTCAAAATTCCTTTTCAGCCGTTAATATTGTTATTTTATTTAAATTATATAATCATGGTTGGGGATAATAGTGTATATGACCTTGATTTTGTCATAGGTTGGATTAATTATGGTAAATTATGTTAGCAAGTTTGTTACGTTGGCAATATAAAAGCGAAGTCCCCTTTTTTGAACTCGCGTGTTAGCTGCGTTTTCTCGGCCTAATATCAGGGAAATGGTTGTGATATTTCCTTTTGGAGTTTTGAGTTTTGAGTAGGACTATTATTGCACATAATGTGAGACGTTATTCAGTTTGTTGAATTTATTATATATATATATATATATATATTATAGCCCGTCCGGCAAATGTTGCTACAATCAAATGTTCGCCAGTTTTTGTATGGTCTGTTATACTTCATACCCGGTAAGGCATAAGATGTCGAGGTTTTGTAAATGTTAGATTTAGGTAAAATAGAAAATTTAGAGCCCCTCTGGCTTTAAATTAGGTTATTACTCTTTAATTTGTTGGCTTTTCCCCTTTTGTAATATGTTGTATTGCGCTAACGTGTATCTATGTTGACGAGAAAAGACTATTACTGTATTTAGTATGAGCAAGCTTTAATGCTATTGAGGATGGTCGCTGAGGCCTGTTGTTAATGTTTACTGCTATACGTATGTATTGATATTAGTATTCAAATCAGGGTGATTGTGCAGATCCATCGGTATTACTTTTCAATAATTACTATATATTTATAGTTAGTTTTGGGTGATTAGTGAGACCCATTGTTATATTTCAAATATATTATATATATACATATTTATATTCTTCCTTCTAATTGGGGGGATTGTTAAAAATAAACAATTGGCATTGTTTTTCTAATATACACATATGTTCATTTTTATAAATGTGTCTTATTGCTTAATATTAACCTTTTTTTATTATAATATCATTTATCAACTGTTTATCAAAATAAATTATTTAAAATCTTATGTTAATGCTTAGCTTCTCTTATAGTATTCCGATATAGGATCTAATTGAATGAAATACTTCCTGTACTCTACCCTGATTTTGGCTAAATTTTGAGTCCTCTAAATAATATTTGTAAAGTGGGTTCATGGAAGCAGAATAACCTATATGCCGGAGTACGGCCTATTTGTCATATGACGGTCCTATCGGCTCCTCTGTAATTATTGTTTATTTGTTCTTGGTATTTTATATTTAAATGAAAATCTTGTGTACCCGCCTTTATTCTCGGGAGAATAAGGGTGGTGTTACACATGAAACCAACAGATTCGTTATCTGCGCACGATAGCGATCATAAGAAGCTAAATGTTCACCTCAGAGACACAGTACGTCGTTACCAGATAATATTCCCTAAATTATTTACAGACCTTTAAATCGCGGGAAGAATGCCCTGATCAGTCTGATTGAGGAACCAAACGGATTATGACTCAAGAACGTGTAAGTACGTCCCCTCTAAGTCATCGTACCAGCCAGTAGCGGATTTAGGTTTGAGGACGCCCTAGGCCCGAGACGATATGGCGCCCTTTGTTTTTGTAACTATATATATATATATATATATACATACATAGCTGATTAATTATTTTAACAAAGAAATTCTACTCTCAAAATGGTACTATGTTTCGATAGTAAGAGCGCAATAAAATAAACTTTAAAATTTGGTCTTACAGTTTACAGAAAACCCAATCGATTTTTAATTTTAGTCATCTTAAAAATTTTGGCACCCCTCAAAATTTGCCACCCTAGGCCCGGGCCTCACAGGCCTAAGCCTAAATCCGCTACTGGTACCATCCCAAGTATTAACGTTTATCTCAAGTCCACAAACTCATCGAATGAGTTGGTTATTTCCCTTTTCTGACAACGAGGAGACGATAATTCTTGCGATAAACAGTATAACATATAGACTTACTTCCACATGGTTTAACCTGTAGCTACATACTGTTTCTATCTATTTTGAACATATTCTAGGATCCTTACAGATGCTGAGGGATAACAGTAACCTGCACTTCCTTATCAGGGTGGACAATACAAACTTGAAACTATCATTTCAACATACATAGGACACTCTAAAAGTTCAAGGAGCCGCGCTATTTATACTGGGAAAAAACAAGTACGATATTCTAGTCTTGAGTAAAGATCACGAGATCGATAAGCGACGATACCATTGCGGATTTTATACCTTCATCTTATCTTATTAATACTCGTATAATTACATTTTATGGTAAGACATGTCGACCATATAGAAATTCAGATATGGTCTCTATAAGTATAAATCAGGTAGTGGATCGATTAGAGAATCTGACACTAGATCCAAGAGAATATTACGATGCAGGCTCAAGGAAGATCATCGACATTGAAGCTCCTGGTGGGTCATAGGGTACTTATAACAGTATTGCTTCAATAGGATGGATGCGAAACATGAGAGTGAGCATATACACGCTCAGTGTATTGCCAGGGGGCAAATAGACTCATTGATCCCAAGTTCATACAAAGATCAAGCTATGTACGCCAACATTGAAAGAAGTAGAAGACAGGGGATGGAGGAGGAATCGAAACTGTTCCATCAGCAGGAAGACTGTCAGCAATAGATTCTTTAACTCCTAGACTTCTCATGTTGGAGGAGTCTTTCACCATACTGTGTGTGTGTGTGTGTGGTATTCAACTACCAATATTTACACATGTAAAACTGATGTCTTCAGATATAAAGAAGAGGGAACACGTTGGAGCAATACTGGAAAAGCAGGGGAACGGGTATTAGACACATTAAACGAATTCAGGAGTTGAGAGGCCTCACGATATCATTACGACCCTTTGACTATTTTCGTCTATTCATGGGTACAATATGTGAGTAAGTTATTCTCAAAGCAAACTACAACCATACATGCTATTTTCAGGTGCAGACAGGTCACAGGTGAAGCACTGGTTCTCCGCCATGAACTCTGAACTAAGGAAACTGAACTCGGCTGCTGCCATTTTGACCTGGCGACTGTCCACTGAGGAGGGAATGGAGGCCTCGGACACCGCCTCCGAGCTAGGAGAGCTACGGAGTGCTTGGAGGAACCAGCGCTGTCAAGAAGCGGGCTATTTGTGGCCTCTGGTTACCAGATCTGAGAGACGGCAGCTGTACCTCCTGTGCAGGGGACCCATCTACTTGCCCCACCAGTCCAGGTATAGTACATGTTCCTCCTCTACAACATGGTGATATAACCACAAACCTGGTATAGTACATGTTCCTTCTATACAACATAGAGTACATGTTCCTTCTATACAACAGAGCCAAAGTGACACAAACCTGGTAGAGTACAGCTATATCTGAGCTATCCAGGTGTTATCCCATGTCTAGGGTCACTCTTCACTCATAGTTTAAGGTAGGATTTGTAATGGACGTGTGGCTATCACCAGGTACTCTCTTGTGGATGCACAGGTTTCATTTTTCAATCCATTTAATGTTATTGGGTTATTGTTGATTTCCGGGAATCCCCAAGCTTTGCCTTTTAGACATAGTTAATTGTAAAGAATGTATTTATTCCAACTACATTCACTTGGAACATACAAAATATTTGTGATACTTGCAGCATAAAGGCACGACTGAGTCACGTGTGATATCCACACGTCCATCACAAACTCTACCTTAAACTATAAGTGAAAAGTGACCCTAACCCTGTCATAACAGATAATTCATAGTCACAGTTGAAGAGAAGAAGATGACAGGTGTATGTCAAAATAACGGAAGAGCTTAGGGATGTGACTCAACTTGAGAAATTGTTACTTAATCAGCCGAGGAAAGCAGGAGACTTTTGCATATGACCTCTATTTCCTGAGAATATTAAGTGTACACGATTTGCAGAGTTAGTGCACTTAGAGGTTCATCTTTAAACAAACACTAAGTCCGAGAATAAACTAAGTCCTCTTGAGTTGTGTCAGTTTATACGAAAAGAAGAACCACAGGTGATTTAGCAAAATGTTGTCTCTGAATGCTCACAAGCTTCGATTGCCATTTGTGACTGAGAAGAGTAAAAAATTTAGCTCTGTACCAACATGACAGAGGATATAATAGCAATCGATGAGGGTCACTTTTTGGGGAAAATTGATTTGTTTGCATCTTCGGCAAGTTCGCTCAGTAGAAATCAAGGCGAAATATATTATACTCTATTTTCTTATTGGATACATGATCATATTTTATTTGTCGTAACATGTTCTACAATCTATTAATGAAAACTGTATACTGTTAAATTACATCATGACAAATTATTGAATTTGTGTGTTGTGCTAGTAATTATATGAGTATTTATTCTAATTTTTTAAGTCTTTGCTTGGATTATTTTCACGTTCGAAAACTCCCCTTAGTAAATAATCAAATAATATGAGAAATTGTTATTTGTTACTGCACAGTTATTGAAATAAAAATTACTGTCTGACTAAATAAAATCAGCCAACTGTTTAGACAAACAAGAATAAAACAAAAAAAAAAGGAAAAATTAAATAGAAATAAAATTTATCTACGGGGTGTCCTCTGGGCAAACTGAGCAAGGAACTATCTTCATCAGACTGCACCTTGAAAGTCCCCTTCCCTTTCTGCACTCACCATCCAGATGCTGCAGTTCTCCACGGCCCGTCCAGGTTAGTGGCTAAAAGGTGAGCCACGGGATCTCTACGTCCCCCGTGTGAAGGATGGAGGGTTTTTTTGCGAAGCTATTATATGTAGAGATATGAAATAAAAAAATCTCGGGGTTAATCTTTGGGAAGTTAAAACTTAAGCTTTTAATTTGAGAAAAAAAAAAGAAAAAAATCATTTAGTACTCTACCTGCCAGACGTCATGGTAAATTATAATGTTAATTATCTTAGGGGAATGTTATAACTAAAAAAACTAATAAAATGGTATTCTAGACTATGGTAAGCAAAATAATAATAATATATTTACAATCAGATAAAAACAAGGAAATGAAATAAAAGAAGAAAATAAACAGAAGGAGAAACGAAAAAAACAACTGGGGCCTTGCACGGTCCGGAGCACGCGACCACTGTAATAAGTCCAAGGATATCTATGCACTCGTTTGGGGTAGTGCAGATTCTCGGGGTACTCGGGCGTCCTGGTTCTTCAGGTAAATTCTATAAATCACGGGGTAGCCGTCCTGG
>CABFVX010003155.1:39460-59512 GCA_902151425.1 Timema shepardi
AAGGGGGTAGTCAGTCTTCCACACAAGTTGTAGGCTCGGGCATGCGCGTGGCTCCACTTCTCTTTTCGGTCCGCGCAAGCGCAGTGAGGGCCGGTTCAGATGTTTCATCCTGTCGTCTGCAACTGCCGGCTTCCTCTTGATGCCGCGTGACAATATAAAATGATGATTAAACTTCCAGGTAAGTATGCGTAGTTATATTTATAATATGGTTTTTAAAAAAATGTTAGAAATAGCGTTATGGACCGTGCAGAGCTTACAAATTGATATTAAAAAGGAATATTTAATTTTAATAAAAGGTTTAAAGTAAGCTAGTTCTTAACTGTCCGCTAGGAGCGGTAAATGCACTCTTCTCAACCAAATAGCTCAGGCCTACCAACAAAGATTAATTATACTAATAACAAGAATATTACATAAGGTGAAAGGAACTTTGTTACATTATCACTTAAATATACGGTGTGTGTGTGTTGGTGCATGATAGGTGGTAGGGGATGTACCATGGCTAGAAACTAGACCATCACCAAGCACAACATTTTCGCTCACCCTGTTCTACTGCCAAGCTGGGGTTTCGTACGAAGCCGGTAAACACGCCACGGAACAACGTTGTTCGCTATCACAACAAGAACTCGATCTGGACGACTGGCGTTACATGCAATTGTTTCGTCTACGCCTGAAGCTAAAATGTGTTTAACACGCATGCGCGTTCTGATGAACGTAAGTGGACCTCCAAGTCTCCGTGTGCTCGTCACCCCCACCCCCTTTCATTCTTAGACTCTACGGCGTTGTGCGCAGGCGCCGAGGAAGACATCTATGAAGTGATTGGACAGTAGTGACTTCATCATTAGGTCATTCTTACCACCCTTTTTCCTCCCACTGAAACAAACTGAATATAAGCGTGTGCCCAACAATGTTATGCACTCTTTGATGCCATTTAAGTCACAAGGACTCAATAGGATGTAAGTCATTGTAAAGATGGGGATTTATACATAGCTTAAGTTATTTACGATAGAGGCTAGGGTTTATTATACCGTTATTATGTAGCCATTATGTTTGGATCTTTGAGGTGTTTGTTTATTTTGCTGCTAATATTTTCTTTCGAACATGCATACATATATAGATTATTTTCAGTGTTAGTCGTTTGTTGAAATTGTTGTCGTTAACGGACTTCTCCTTTAAACTAATTTTGCTGCTATAAATTAACTATAATGTAATTAAGTGTATTGGTGACCTCATAGGTCGAGAGTTAGATTGCCCATCTATCAGGGCTGCTAAAATTGTCTTTAAACTGAAGTTAGCAGGCTAATTTCTATACGTCGAGTTGGAAGTATAGGGAGGTAATCCATTAATATGTTTTTGTCGATTTTGTATATATTAGATTAACTATGAGGGAATGGTTAGAAAGCTACATTATATTAGATATGTATATATATTTTTATGGGGGTAGCAATATTTAATTTTCCATTACATGTTTAGCTTATTTCTATCAATTTGCATTATTCAGTGGCGGTGCCTGAGCCAGGCTACATTATTTAGCTTTATTATTTTATATATCTTAGAATGCGTGAGTCATTCTTTATTCTGAATCAGAGACAGCTTATATTAAGCCTATTGCTAGTTTACTATATTTTATCTCATACTTTTCATTGTTATATCTTATTCTAATAAACGAGCCGTTGGCCTATTTTTGTTACATTTCACGTTTTGTTTATGTCAGGATCCTATCAGACTGTTTATTCCCGTTACACATAAATATACTAGTTCATGAGAGAGGGGTTTGTTGTAAAACTGAGTTCTGATCATTAAAGGTCCCTGGTGATTAGCTCTATTTATTGTTACTTTGCGACTTGCTCACCGAGGTGGCTTGTTGGAGCGCTGTGGCCGGGAAACAACGCTAGCCCCACGGGAGTGAAGGTTGAGGGGAGACCACGATTTAGAAGGGGGGAAATTATCTAGTGCCTATGGGTGGCAGAGTCACAAATCCACCCCTGCCCCTCCCTTATTATAAAATAATTCTACTGTTTTATAAAGATTAGTGCAGTTGTTGGAACATAAAAATTAAGTCAAAATTATTGCTAAAACCAACATTTAAGTTTATATTTCTTTACATTTTGATACAAATTTTTCCACAAACCGTTGCCATTTAAATTTGGAAATAGCTCATAAAAGATTGTCATGCTTTGCTAGCATCGCTTTAGTGATTTCTTTTGCTTCCAGGATTTCTCTAAATTATATATAGTACGGTAAAGTTATATCTTTCTCTATGTAAAAGCGAAAGCCCTGACTGACTCACCACTCACCACTAATTCTCACACTCCTCACCAAACTAGAGGGCACAGGTGTTCCTTATAACATAATTAGGAAAAATAAACATGTTTTATTACGATGTTTTGTGATTAAGGGGTTGAAATAGGGGTAGCTACCCTGATCAACAATATTGCTTTATAAACTATTTTTAAGCGTTTAGAGGGTAATAATCCGATAAGTTTATTCTAATAATGCCTTCAGAAAAATATAGAACTTATTTTTATACCCGTTGATGCTTCTAAGGGTGGAATAAAAACGAATACAGACAATTAATTGAAATATGTAATTACGTTTTAATATACAACTCCAAAGTCACGGCAGAAGTGTGTAGTTTATATTTGGCTGAATGTAGGCTAAATGTCACTAAGTTAAACTAATTTGTATGCTAAGCTACGGGGTATGGACCCAGTCACCAGAGCTATTATTTTAACAATTGAAGTGGTACAATTTTGAATAAATGGTAGGAGGACGCAAGTATTTATTTTAACCGACAGACCTCCCCACGAGCGTTTGTTGGCGGAACCTTCCTCTTTGGCTCGGCCGGTATCGAGTCACACTGCCAATATCTTCACACTTATTTTTAATTCTTTAGTTTAGTATCACGCCCTTTCCCTCCTCATGCTATAAGAAGTAATATTTTAACTGAAAGCTTCCTTTTAAGGTTTTTTAATTCATTTTCTAAGGTCACTCCTTGCTTGTGGGGGGTCATTCTACGTCTTACTGTTTAGCTCTATATGGGTTGTGAGTGTTTCTAGTCTACTCGTAGATTTCCCGGCTCAGCCACATAATACAGGATACCAAGCTCCCGGAGGGCGTAATTGTGTTCTCCAACTGTGCGTGTGTACTGTCTCCCTCGGACACTCCTAGGGACTGGTTCGTGTGTAATACCTCCCTTGGACACTCCTAGGGACTGGTTCGTGTGTAATACCTCCCTGGGACACTCCTAGGGACTGGTTCGTGTGTAATACCTCCCTCGGACACTCCTAGGGACTGGTTCGTGTGTAATACCTCCCTCGGACACTCCTAGGGACTGGTTCGTGCTGGTGTTTATGTTATGTGTAATTCGCTCCCTTCACTGTCTGTATAGTAAGTATATCTACACTAGATGTGGGACCTTGTCAAAGTTCATGTTTTGTTGTATACAGAGACATGACCCTAGTTTCTGGGAAGTTGTTGAACATCTACACCACGTCCCGAGTATGTCGTCGTCATGGTGAACCTTGCTACAGTGGTGAACCAGACCTTGAAAGACTCATGAAGAGGTCACGTGACCCTGCTGAGCTCTTGTGGGCGTGGCAGGAATGGCGTCGTGTTGTGGGTCCCTCTTCCAAACATCTGTTCACTACGTTGGTGGACTTGCAGAACCAGGTGGCGACAAACAATGGTAGTATAAAAACTATTCTCTACATTGATGACATAGAATAGTAGGCCTAAATGTTGGGGAAAATTAAGCTTAGCATTAAAATAACTGAATGGATAATAATAATAATAATAATGATAAATTGAACATTTCGAATTCCCTATTAGTTAGTTATGTGAACAGTTATACCTTCAAAATTACCCATTATAAATATCTTGAGTAAAATAGGCATGACACAATCCTAGCTCCTACTCAAATAGTGTAACTACTATAATTTGGAACAACATTTAAAAATAATTGTTTGATTGTAGAGCATTTAAATTAATTCATCTGATATAAACAATATTTAATTCTATTTATCATATTATATTGAGAAATAATCAAGATCACAATTACATCCCAATAACCTCTAACTATCACATTTGAAGGAAGTCTTTTAAAATGGGTAGTTAGCTTAACCTAGGTATAGAAAAACAAATAAACATATCTGGACATGAACAGTTATCTCTTTGTGTGAGATACACCAACATTTCTTCGTAACCAAATAAGATTGTCTTTGTTTTGTCCAAGTTGAAAATACAACTGCCCATGGTCTGGCACATACTATTAATACTTCTCTTCGTAATTTTGGTATTGACTGTAATAACATGATTGTACAAGGTTATGATAGTGCTTCTGTAATGAAAGGATCATTCAAAGGAGCTCAGCCATTATTCAAACAAAGTTCATTACAGTTTGCATTCCTTAAATCTAGCTTTATGTCGTTGTTGTGCTCTAGCAAACATCAGAAACTTCACTAGAACTGTAAAGTCTACTGCAACTTTTCTAATATCATCCCCCAAAAGGACAAACAAATTACAAGCACATTTCAAATCCAGTTTTCCCGATTCTAAATGCAAGAAACTGACGGTGATGTGTGAGATAAGATGGGTAGAAAATCATTACAGCCTTTTGAAATTCAAGAACATATTTAAGGACAACATAGAAACCTTAGAAGATTTAAGTAATGATCAAGATACTGGAGCCTCATCTACAGCTTCCTCCTGTTTGAAGTCAATGATTGCAAGTGAGTCAGTTATAAGTCTTTGCTTGTTGAAAAAGGTGTTTTCTTCTACGTTGACACTATGTAAATTCCTTCAATCTCCTCTTTGTGATTTAAAATCAGCAGTTGATCATGTCAAGAATGTTATTTTACATTTTGAAAATATTTTAACCACCAGTGAAGTTTTCAAATACTTTCAAAACGGCCAAATCATTACTGGCCGATGTTCATGGAGAAATTCGTACGCCACGAATAGAATTTCTCCAGAGATATCGCAATAACATCGGAACTGATAATCCTAAACAATACTTTCCAGTTACTGTATTTTTCCGTAATAAAATACTCTCCAGATTATACGACTTGATGCCATCCATTTGCTAGGAAAAGTCATTTAATCTAAAAAATTTAGGAGATATACAAAAGCAAAGGTAGCTTGGATCTCTTGCCAATTGAATTTGAGATGGGAAGAGTTTATTGGGGGAGAAAAGATGAATCGGGTCAGCCATCTTGTGCCGGCATTGAAGCTCTTAGTGAGTGCAATAAAGAACTCTACCCGAACATTGTTGTGTCACCAGTAACAATGTGCACTGTTGAGAGAACATTCTCAGCTTTGAGAAGACTCGAAACAGACCTTAGGAAACGTCTCACCAGGTGAGCTCTGATGTCTTTAAATTGACAACTGAACAAGTCATTAACGAGTTTGCTATTTAAAAATACATAAGATTTGATTTTGTTTCATAAAGTATGCTTTGTTTTAAAAGGTACTACTTAAAAAAGGCTTGAAAACTTTTTATTCGCTAAAATAATTTGGTTACTAAAAATATAGCGTTTTTATTTGCTTCTATTGTTTTTGTCTTTGTTTTTGGAAGCCTAACCTCCCTCCCTCTAAAAAAAAATGTTGGGTACGGTCCTGAACCCAGTATTTGAATCTGGTAACAGGCTCCGTGGCTTAGTGGTAAGTGCACATAGCTAAGAAACTAGAGGTCTTTGTTCAATTCCTGGATGGTTCCACAAACTCACCCGGGAACATCCACGGAGAGTATGAACGATTAGTACACACTGTACAGCAGCCCAGAGGATACCCGTACTAATCTTCCAGTAAACTGGGTTCCACAAACTCACCAGGGAACATCCACGGAGAGTATGAACGATTAGTACACACTGTACAGCAGCCCAGAGGATACCCGTACTAATCTTCCAGTAAACTGGGTTCCACAAACTCACCAGGGAACATCCACGGAGAGTATGAACGATTAGTACACACTGTACAGCAGCCCAGAGGATACCCGTACTAATCTTCCAGTAAACTGGGTTCCACAAACTCACCAGGGAACATCCACGGAGAGTATGAACGATTAGTACACACTGTACAGCAGCCCAGAGGATACCCGTACTAATCTTCCAGTAAACTGGGTTCCACAAACTCACCAGGGAACATCCACGGAGAGTATGAACGATTAGTACACACTGTACAGCAGCCCAGAGGATACCCGTACTAATCTTCCAGTAAACTGGGTTCCACAAACTCACCAGGGAACATCCACGGAGAGTATGAACGATTAGTACACACTGTACAGCAGCCCAGAGGATACCCGTACTAATCTTCCAGTAAACTGGGTTCCACAAACTCACCAGGGAACATCCACGGAGAGTATGAACGATTAGTACACACTGTACAGCAGCCAAGAGGATACCCGTACTAATCTTCCAGTAAACTGGGTTCCACAATTGAAAATGAGCCACGGGAAACCTAGGACCGTATTTTAGAATTACTATTGAGTTGTCTGTAGTGAAAAGAAAACTACTTAATTGTTAATTAGTAAATCAACAATGATAGTAGTTTACTACTTGTGTGAGTAGTTTTTTTGTTTCTTGAGCTTAATATTAGCAATTTTAAAATTAATATTACTATTATTAGCACCGCGTCTTACTACCCGTTCGGGTTATACGCACTTACGCTAATGTGTAATGGTAGGGTGATTGTGAGATGAAATGGAGGACCTACAGTTTAACGTGGGATCCAAACCACGGTGGAGGCCTGGCATTCCTCACATTTAAAATTAATAATTACAGCGGCTTGTCATTAGTAAAAAATCTTAAAATTTTATTAATTACTGGAATAGTATTTAAGGTTAATATTAATATACAAACTATACCAGTACTGCTGTCAAGAGTAAAACATTAAATTTAAACAATTGAGTCGAGTAGTTCCAAAACGTGTCTTCTCCATTTTCTCAAATCTTTCAGAAATCAGGAAAAACTGTTTGCATGTGTTTTATCTTATACTGAGAAGTGGATTTAGTTTTACATTCAAGTTTTCATATTAAATATGTCGTATATAAGTTCATTGAGTTACGTTGTACAATAAAGCATTTATTTAAGTTTTAAACTTGGAGAAGGCCAATTTTGGAAACACCAAAGGAGGATAAGGTGTGTTTTGTAACAATACAAAAAACTTGAATTTTAGTGACAGTTTTTATTCCAAGACTAAAAATATCGATACACAATGTCAAAAGGTCATTTAATGTCAATAATTATTAAAACAAGTTGAATTTTCAAAATTTAAAAAACAAAAGTAGAAAAAAATCTCCTTAGCAAAAAAAGTCTTAAATACATTGCAAGGAGTACAGGGCTCACTGCTTGAAAAACAAAATTAAAATAATAAATACCCTAATAATATAAAAAACTTAAACACCTTGCAGGGAGTCATCATCTGAGTCATCATCTGAGTCAACATCCCGGGCTTCATCAGTAGGATCTTCATTCAACAAATTCATGTAGAATGGCAAATATACCTGCTCTCTCCAACCATCACCAACATTTTTTTTAGGAGGTTGTCAACATTCTTTAATTTAGCTATTCAATGGCGATCCCTCTAGATATAACTTGGGGCTCTATTTCAAAAACCTTGTGGCCTTTCTTCATGACACTCTTAACATTATATAAGTCTGTGCTATAATTGTATTCTCCACGAATTGTAATCTTGTTTGATGTTATGTTGCAATTTAAAATAATTCTCTTGCAAGGTTTAAATTTAAGATTCCAATTTCCCGTCATCAACTGCATTTCTTTAACTGCTGTTTTCCAATTTAAAATGGGCATTCATTGCTTCCTACTCGAATTACAGTCCCATGTTCTTTAAAGTTTCAACATATTCCTCGGGGGTTAATAATTTATTCTTGTTTCTTCACTCTTCTCTCAATCCTAGCAAACACCCGGAAGAAAATAATTACCAGTTACAGTAAAGTAAAACTCCAATGTTTGTATCTGTGGGGGTGCATGACAAAGTAGCCCATTGGAAGCCATTCCAATAATAAGGGAATTTCTGTTCTGACCTCCACACCCATCTGAAAAAAGTCTGATTTTTTAAATTTCAGACTCGATTATCATTGTTTTCAAATTATGGAAGACAACACTAGCAATTTCATTAGCACCTTTAACGTATTCATTCTCAAGCCAGTTATAGATGAAAACATTTAGATTATCTAGTGGATCTTTTGACAATCCCCCGCAAACGGTAAAGTTATAAGTATATAACTGTCTGCTATAATGTGCCGGCTGGTTTGGCACTTCTGGAAGAACCTGGTTTCTTTCACAATCATACAAGATTGTCGAAACATTAACGTCTTTTTTCTTTAAGAAATTATAAAACGCTTTGTATCTAAGTACATGAATGCGTTTATCAATAATCAATTTATTTTTCCTACAGTATTTTCATCCATTTTCTTCAAATGAAACTACATTTCAAACGTTAGGTTAACCTTCAATACACCAAGCTACATAGGTAGTTTACAGTAGATTACGTTAACCAACAGTTGGTGTAGAGAACAAAACACAGGTATGACAAAGTTTGAGAAACTTAGCACTCCTATTTATTCTCTGCTGCTATTAAAAACAGTCTATAGCCTATAGTTTAAGAATTATTAACATAAAATAACAATAGCTGTCATGGTAGCGTGGGAGAAGACTTATTCTGGAAACATAGGGAGAAGGAAAGTTATGTAACAAACATATTTCTTCTATTAATTTAACGGGGAGAAAATTTTTTTGGATCAAATTACTCATGAAAAGAGATGCGTAATTGATCATAGATTGCAGTAGTGTACTTATCTCAATTTTTGATTTTTTGGGAGAAGACACGTTTTGGAACTACTCAACTCAATTTACAAACGAAATTTGTCAAAATTTCCACAAATAAATATTTCTAATAAATATTAATAATATATTTGTTGTTCGAGGATTACTAGTGAGGTACCAAGAATAAACAAAACATTAATGACGTTGTAGTAGGTGTAATAAAATGTTGCCATTCTGTGGTTTTTTTACTCTGCATCTTACTACCTATTCGGGTTGATCACATATGAGCTAATTAGTCTAACTTAATTCTAGAACACACACCGTTAATTCATCGCTGTGAAAGGGGAAACCCACATTCACTAATGAACATTTCTCAGCCAGGCCGAGAAATGAACCCTGGACTCATAGCTTGATAGGCATACACGTTACTAACTGCGAGCTAAGTTGTTGGGCAACTATTATTTAGTAAGTATTTAATGCATACTGTTGAGTACTAGACAGTTAGATAAATACTACTGACATTTTCAATGTAAGGAGATTATATCGATTGATTTGATTTTGTATTCATTTGTCTATAAAATTAACTCATACAAATATAAAATTCCTAATGGAGGTGTGGATCATAAAACAAAACATTTAGAGAAGTAAAATTAATTACATATCCACCCAAACTCAAGAATAAAATTTCAGCATAATTTCAAGTTTTCCTGGCAAAAAACATAAATATTTTTTTAAAGGCTGTTTCTTAGGTTGTGTGACTTTGAACAAATGATTCCAAATAAAAATGTTTTATGAAAGATGTGTTGAACTCTCCCCCGAATCTTAGTTTAGTACTTACGTATTGTTAATAACTATTTCTACTCAGGGGTGTACCTTACGTAACTGTCACCCCAAGTGGGTCCTTTCTTTGGTACCCCTACTACATTAGTTATGTTTGCAAATATAATTTTAAACAGCACACGGTACTGTCACGAGCAAATCGAAATATAGAAGAATATACTCGTAGGTAATTGGAAATAACTTGGACAAGTCATATTGCATTTTATTATTATACTCAGCCAATTCTTCAAAGAGAAATAGAAAGTACCCACAGTTATTGCTTAGTGGCGAGGGAGGGCGTGGGCCATGTTTCGGTGAGAATAAGCGAGTAGTGAAAAGTCATTTTTTGGGGAACATGGTCTGGCCTTTTCCCCCATATTCCTTACTTTCCAATTAATGTCTAAAAATTTGATGCTCCTAGAAGCTTTTAATTTGCATGTTCCTCACCTGGAAATTTTTGTAAATTAGACTCATTTGAAATTTATTTAAAGTAGCCCAATTTTTTAAAAAAATTGGGTACTTTACCATCTGCTTGAGTAGTTCCTCTTCAACAAATTTTTGCCTCCAGATTCCAGAAGTTATATTAGGTGGTCTTCCCCTAGATAAAAAACCCCATTTAAATAGCTTAAGACCCAAAGAGGGTTTTATAGAAAAAATAAACACTACAGAAGGAATATATCTTAACAACTATTAAGAGTCAAAATTGACTGTTTTCCAAAAGTCTCCTCTCACAACTCGAAATTAAGTGTGTCAGTTAGTCAGTTAGTTGAAACAATAACAATTATGGACCACTACATCTAAAATTCATAATGTTGGGAACCATAAATACTCGAAATGCAGAATGCAGAATATTGTTCATGTATGGATACCTCATAGATAAATCAGGGAGTGATGATGCAGGAATTATTTGTAAGATATTCAACTTTTATTTTTCCTTAAGTTCAAACACAACTAATTTTGATGGAGAAATGGAGATTATCAATATAAAGTTAAAATAATTACTCCTTAGTTTTATACATAAATTTAACAAGGTCAACAGTCAAATTATGTGATTCAAGATAAACATTTTACAAGCTATAACAATACAATTTATTAAATCAATCATACATTGAATTTACTATAAAATCTTGGAGAACATAAACGAAACTCTGTGTACACCACTGGCGATAAATACGTACAGATATTATAACGAAAATGCAAAACAAATATAGTAAGCCAAATAAATCTGTAAAAATGTAAAGTAGTATAGTAAGCTAAACCAGTGTGGTAGAACACAATCCCTCCTTGTCCTGTTCCCCTTCTCTGCTCTGTCTAAACTCAGCCATCCGTGATACAATAAGACATAATTTGTGGAATTAAACCATTATTGAAGTGAGATCTTGTTCTTCCACCAAGATGTCCAAACTATGTCCCGACTGTAGGCTACTATCAAGCTACTTGCTACCCTTCTTGGTTCCAGAAGCATGGTAGGAGCGAGGCCAACTGTTCGCACGACTGAGGTAGCACTGTGTTGGAGTGGAAGCCTATGGTTTTAAATGAATTCCCGTCCTTATAGAGAGGGTGGTGGCTCCTAGGCAACGATGAGCAGCTGAATTTCTGTTGAGGTTGTTTGTGTGGAAGAGGGCACCCCCTCCCTTTTCTCCATACACACTAAGCAATTGTTAGCTAGTACATTCCTGGAAATCTTGTCATGCCACCTCCTTGAGGTCACCGCTGGGCAACTTAGGTTGAAAGTACTTTTACGGTGATTTCCAAGGCTTGGCGACTGACCTTCAACGGCTCAAAAAAGGTGACATACGTAAAAGTTCTTTTTTAGTTTGATTCCTATAATCGAGTTTTAACTTTCGGTAGGGAAATCAAGGTTAAATTCCGCTTTGAGTAATAGCGATTTTAGGTTGTTTCTTAACTCCATGACGTTTGCACCCAGCACAAACGAAAGGAGGATCCAATTGCCCGCTGCGTTTTTACGTGTGTGGCTTCGCTCGCAGGATACAGCCATGATAGGTTAGAGGCTCCCTGAGCCAATACGACAAGTGAGATTTAATTTAGAGGAATATATGATTTAAATAAGGTGCCAGAATAGAGACGTAGAGATATTTATTATCTTTCACAGAACTAGGGGCTAACATCAAGGTCTGGTGCTGTCTGCTCTTTAGGTCTTTGGAAATGAGTCTCAGCCATCGTGGTGGTATTCATCAACAAACATATTTTCCATATTGGAGAGTGTAAGGAATATATGTTTGCCTGAATGGACTGACTTGACAAAAACCTCTACAGGTGCTTCCATGCTGGTGGCTCCCTAGCAACGTAATTCTCTCGGCCGGTCAGATTGGCCAACCAGCTGGTCGGGGAGGGGGGGCTGGGTGACTAAATCATTGTAGAGTCAACTTTAAAGGTGAGGGTCCCCACCCACCCCACATTAAGTAGTCGATAGTGCATTCCCGGGTACAACTGGGGACAGCTGATCAAAACACCTCCATGAGGTCCCTGGTGGGCAACTTAGGGTAAAGCTAGGAAATCCCCTACGTTGATTTCCTGACTTAGTCTATAACACTGGCTGTTAAATAACTCCTCCTGCTCCTGGAGCCAGAATACATCGGAGATTTTCTCTCGACCAATTCAATGAAGTCTAAACACCAACATGCATAGACAAGGGTACAGACGGGGTTGATTAAAGGAGACCTGAGATAGGGCGTTTGTTTTCCAATGTGAACGCTGGACGTTCCACCATTTAAGTACGGTCTTGGTTGACGCCGGAGGTGCCACCGTTTAAGTACGGTCTTATGTGGTTTCCGCAGTCTCAGACGTCTCTGACCCAGCCATAGCAACTAGATACTCCCTCATTTCAAGTTAGGTTCCTCATTTCCTATATATTCTTACATCTGAGGAGCACAGACCCTTCAGTATACACTATATATTCTTATACCTAGACCACATTAATTCTGTTTACGGCTAAGCCTATAGCCCTCAACTATCTCGAGAAGGGCAATAGACTCCAGCTCTGTCCAGCTTTGTAGACGAGGTCCGAGCTACTTTAAACCTCCTTATTAATCTATGTATATAGGTAAATGTTATAAGAAGTCTGGTGAGGTAAGCCTACAGTAATGATCTATACTTATATGCTATAATCTGAGTTTTTTTGAATGGAGGGAACAAGGTATACTCTTCACAGAACTACAAGTATGATAATGTTACACTTTAGTAAAATTATCATAATAATATGATACATATGATTAGTTGTTTTAAAATTAGTTAGAAATACTTTATATTTAACAATATGTCTCAAAACTAAAATATTTTAAAAACCGATTAAGCAATACGTTTATACAATGCATAAATATTTATTTGTATTTTATTGTAAATCTAATTAAATGCCTAACACCTGTAAAAATATAAATGGATGTCTTATAAATTAGTTGCTTTATTATCATATTAAGGCGTCTTAGCAGATGTTTAGATAGTCAGCGTATAGTTATGATATTCTTGTTGTATTATTTTTAGGCTATGCTGACATGGGCGAGGTCTGGCGGGAGGAACTTGAAACGCCAGAACTAGAGAAAGTGATTGAGAAGTTGTATCAAATGGTGGAGCCTCTTTACATGTACCTACATGCCTTTGTCAGACACAAGCTTGTTCAATATTACGGAGAAGAGATTGTAAAGCCCACTGGAACTATTCCTGCTCATCTTCTAGGTGATTATTTTAGGTTAATTTATCAAAATATACATTTTCATCCTAGCCTCTATAACTATATTCTGACTTATCCTTTAATATAAGCTTGTGACCCACCAAGAGCATAATAAACTTGTGCTTGCCATATTTAAGAGAAATCTGATCACAAAGAACAGCCATGAGTCTAGGGGCCACAGAGGAGGTTACAGTTGCACGGCATTTCTCTTCACAACATATTTCCTTGATGTTTAGCTTGGGTACGCAATTCCAGTATGGAGATATGTTTACCAATATGGCCGCCAAGATGTACTTGTATTGGTAAATAGCTTACATCTGGGGCACTACTGCTTTAAGCACAAAATTAAAGAGGATCGAAATTGTTCAGATAGATTTTTAAGTCGCAATAATACACTTTTATTATAGATAAACTCTTAAATATATATATATATATATATATATATACTACAAATACATTCGGGTTTGAACTATTTTTTGGGGGGGAGGTAAGATATTTATGAATTTTTAAAGTTAAAAACATCACGAGGGAATTACAGTTTACTCCAGTAGCAAATATATATATATATAAACTTTTTGTAGCATGTGAAAAAGATGTTAACGGGAAGAACACGTATGGGACTAATAATTGCAGAAGGAAATTAATTTAAGCTTGGAAATGTTTTGAGGATAATGATCTACTAGAAAGACAAGAAGAAGTTCATAATCATTTTGTACTAGACATAAACGTGAAGGTGTATTATGTACTATTTGTGTCAATAGAAAGTACAAAGGTGATATGAAACTATTACGGATTTGTGAAAAGGAAAGAAATCATTGTTAGCAACACATTACTTTCAAGATGTATATATTTCTAGGTCAAGCATTTTTGATGATGTGAATAATGTGTTTGTATCTGATGTTTTGTACTATTATTTATGTATGAATAATTACTTACTTACTGGTACTCAAAAATTACACTATAAACTAGACTTTTTCAAAATTGTTACGAGTTTTCTGAGCTATCTTTGTTTATCAATTCCAAATGTCAGATTGAAACCACCATTTAGAATAGACAAATTTAAAGTCCTCTTATAAAGTATTTTGGAAAGGATGTAACATTTACATGTTCCAAGGAATGATAAAAATGTCAGCTCATATTTTTTTCAAGCCTAAGCGTAAAAATATGTGTCAAAAATATGTACAATAGTTTTAAAGAAAGTAACGATCAACTAGTGAAGGAGCTTAATAAACTATGATTTCCAATTTGATAATAAATTATATGATAAGAACGATCTGGAAATGAGCCTTTCAAGCTTTGAGAGTGAGAGGCTTAAAGTTTGGAACAACTTCTTTAAATACATGATGGTATTATCATCATCGAGACATAATGGGTATATTAAAAGTAAGTGTGATACAATTTTCTGGATAATACTTCCACAGCGGTTGATGGAAAACACCATTCCGCCTTTATACTGCACAAGAAATACATAAAAATTGTAAATCTAAAACTTTTATTGCAACGCTGAGCCACGTTGGTCTGGCAGAAAACCCACGGGTTTCTTTATCAACCCACCTGGCTCAAGATGCCACTTCGAGCGTCCATGGATAGCTTTGACCATGTAGTGGATGCAAAATAAACCATTAGTGGTTAACATGATACGGTTCTAGTCCTGTTCAAAAATTAAATTAAACTAAATACCATGCATCATGGACTGAATATAGAACATTTTACTTCGGCTGAAAACTGAATGATATTTTGAGTTGTAAAATTCTTGTATCATCAAAGCAATAGGAGGGCATTGATCGTGCAATGTCCCAGATACTTTTACACTATCTATAACAGCAGTAACTACCGAACTTAGGTGGTCATTTGCACAATCTTTATCAACTTGCAATTTACCAGCTGCAAATTTTTCATAAATCAATGCGGTGCCTTTTCGAACCAATTTTTCTCACAAATTACAGAAAAACAGCTGCAAAGGATTTTTTCTGTATGCATCCTCATTTTTCATTATATGATACAATTCAGTCTTATATATACACAGAAATGACAAATTTCAAGACGAAGAGGAACAGGAAATGAAAATGGTGGTGCTCTGTGGAGTGATGAAGGAACTTATCATCTATTTCCCTTTGAATGCAACAATATATTTCTTGGTATGTGTTCCTCCTACACTACAACAATAATTATCAACTGCTCGGGCCATTTTCTTGACGATAGTGATTTTTGTTGAAGCAATAATAATGGTCGAAGTATTTGGTATGAAATTGGTTGAGAGTGTACTAAAAGGCCATCACTATTCCAGAGGAGTTAAAGGTTTGGGTATAATAGCAGAAGCTGTACAACGAATATAACTTCAACACCCAACCACTCTCCAATCAGATTAAAACACTTGAGGTGAACTGTGTGGAAAAGGATGGCCTTGGTGCAAAGAGGGAACTGGATGATATTCTTGGCCTTCAATACAGATTTTGACATGTTTATAAAAATAGCTGGAGGAAAACCAAAGGTTTTCTGCTTTCTGGACACTTTCCCTTACAAACGATTCTCTAAACTAAGAAACATTATAAGATCTGATAGAGAGAAAAACTGGGAGCTTCATTATATTTACATTTCAAAAAGCATTGCAATTCTACTTAGGGTGAAGTCAATCATGCAATATTGGGATTGGTTTACTATGAAGATTGTCTGAAATTTAAATAAATGCATTTTAGTAACTCTGAATAAATTATGAAAGGTGAATTATTTGTAGTTCATAATGGGGACAAAAGGTTTAGCGATGTTGGTATGGATCAGGGCTTGGATATGTGCTACAACTAACCGGCAAAAGTATAAGGCGGTATGATTGGAGAAAAGAAGCTGTAGATTTGCAAGATATAAATCAAGCAAGAGATGTATTCACTGAATATGCTTCATAGAGTAATTGGTGTATTACTGAAAATGATGAGTGGAGGCCATTGCAAAAATAAAAACAGTGCACTGTTAAAATGACACTTTCATTGCTGATAGGTAAAATAACTTTGCTCTTACCAGGATGGAGTTCTTAACGTTACCAAAGGAAAAACTTTTTAATATAAGAAGGAAACCAATATGCTCTTGATGGACAGCGAAAATATGATAAAATCTTTGACGAAGTATTTGTAGAGGAATCAAAGACACTGTTAAATCATTTTCTATACCGAGTTTGGTTAAATCACTAATATAACATATTTATTATTTAAACTCCCCATACTAGAATCACATACCCATGTTAGAAATCATCCTCAGGCATCAAGGAAACATGACTGTTGTGGAGAGAACCGCAATGGTCATCGCCTCTGTTGCCCCCGAACTAAATAGGAATAGTTATTATAAACCTGCTTTAAAGATTATTTTATGAGTACTTGTAAAAAATATAGGTTTATTTTTTTTTAATTCACCATGAAATGGTAAAATATTTTATGACCTTTTGTTTAATAAAAAGGCCAACCTACTGCTAGTTTAACCCCTCTGGTATATACCGTGCTACTATAATTTGTGACATGTTACAATCATACAAAGCGGCAGTTAAATATAACATTTCACCCTGGAAGAGTTACCTCCCTCTCTCTTCTACATACCATTTAACAAGGAACATCCAGGACTTAATCTCGGGCTTCTGGATACCTGAACCCTCCACTCACAAATATCATTGATGAAAAAAGACTACGCATTTATTAACCCTACTGCACGAGGAGTATATAAACACTCAGCAAACCTAGTATTCACAACAAAAATAGTTTACAATAAAATGAATTATCAACAACTACATTTTTTTGTTATAAAACTAGTCGTGGTTGTTATATATATATATAAACAAGACTAACCAACTTTTCAACATAGTGTTTGATGGATAGGCTGCACTTGCACATCCTGTTTCAAACCAGGGAACTAAGCAATACAACCAACAAGGTTTCTTCAGTTCAAATCCTAATGGTTTATACATGGTTCACCTTGGATCTTTCAATGATGGCTGGTAATTTCTTGTGCATTGGGCCTTAAATGATTGAGTTGAGGCTCGAGGTTACCTTATTTCCCAGGTCCATTGTTGTTTTTTTTTAAACTTAGGAAGACCATGCCGGGCCACATATGGGGAGCGGATTTTTCCGCACAGATTTCTCACTGGTAATATTGGAACTGGCTTCCCGAAAAACTATTCACTTACTGCAGGACACCACTTCGCACAGTGATCTACCAATATCTGCCTCCATCACAGTTCAAATGTTTCTGATAAAACATCTGTTAAACTTTTGTTACGGTTATTTGACCTTATATCACATTCCTACCTCCCAGTTCTAACCACTCTCCGACAAAAAAATCCTTCCCAGCTTATCTCACTTCCCGACACTCAAGAACACCCTTGGTTTCTAACCTTAAATATTTAACAAAACAAATATTGGACATTTTTAATAGCTATGGCACTTAACACAAACTAATTCCAAACATATATATATATCTTAACAATTATATTTATACACATACTGACAATCAAAACTAATTATTACAAAAAAACAACAACAGAAAAACACCACAAGAGTTTGGAAAGCCTGACATTCTATGGAGCGATAGGGCAATGTGTGGGCTAGAAAGGGGGGAAACAAAATCCACCAAAGAAGCCAGATCATGCCATCTATGAAATTAAACTGGTATTAACAACATGGACCCAGACCCAACCATGGCGGCCACGTGCTAGGCCACCCCCAAACCCTCTAAACCACTTCGCCCATGAAGAGACACGTTCAAACCACACCCACATGTTGGCTGCTCGCACCTTGGCATCGGACTGACGCGGGCAACAACATTTCACTCCACGACAGTGACGTCACTTCCAAAAGACTGATGTAGAATGGAGGCTAGTCTACCATGTTCCAGCGCCACCTGGTTTGTTCTACCACGTTTTGGGCCAGCATCGAACCGTCCAGCCGGACAACACATTGCGTCATGATTTCCCCCCCTCCATCTCTGAGAACTCTTGATCATCGGTGGTAATATATTGCCATGTTTGATCTATGTCGGTACTTATAACATGGGACTCTATTGACAGAATACAAGGAGCGCATTCCTATATCTGACCAGAAGGAACTATATATCCCTTTTTGCTGAAAACAGGCGTAATTCCAAACAGTTGTACTTTCTTTAGTTCCGACATTCTTTTTTGGTAGGAGCAAAGGATGTAATACTTTATACTGTAGAAGATGATGCAGGTATACAATCACTAAGAAACAGGGAACCAAACACAAGAGAAAAAGATGACGAAAATGTTAAAAAGAGGAATACAAAGGAGAAAGGAAAAAATTCTCTAAGTGAGGAAGAAACGCAAAAAGGAAAGAATACTGCAAACGAAAATGGAAAGAAAGCGAAACTGGAGCAAGGCTTGCTAAAAGGAAAACCGATTCCAACAGCAAAGAAAAACAAGACATCGAAAGAGGACGCTATAGCCTACAAAGGAGAAAGAAAACTTTAAGGAAGAAACAAACAAAAAATGTTAAGACTGAAGAGTGTGAAGAGTAGAATTGTCGATGAAAATTAACTTTTAAATAATTTTTACACGCTATAATGTTTTTCAAACTATAATCAATATAACAAGTGCTTTGAGTCAGTCAAGATACCCTTCATCTTTTTTCCTTAAATAAATGGTAAAACAAATCATTAATATTAGGCTATTCATTAGTTAATTATCTAATATTATTATTACTGCCTAACCTAAATTCTTTAACATAAGCATAGTTGCAGTATTTCTAACATTTTCTGGTCTTCAAGAACACATATATTGTATGTTCCTCATGTGTTTGTAAAATAATAAAATAAACAACATAATCAAAACTTAATTCAAATTGTGTGTTGAATACGGATTCACTATTACTGAAATTAATTGTTATAATTATTTTTAGAGCTGTTGAGTGTAAATTAATGGTTTCCCCCAGCTTAAAAATGTTCTTGAAGCCTTTTCCAAACTTTAGTAAAAGTGGACGACATACAATGTTTGTGCTTGTGCTGTACATTTTGACAGAGTTAACAACTGCAAGGAGAGAAATTTCTCGTTTAACAAAAAATTTAAAACAAATTGAATCCAGTTTTACCTATTCCTAACATTAAGTTATTATAAGTGGAAAATGTGCCACTTGGAATTCTTAAGATGTATCAAAGTTAATAACGCTAATATGTTTATACATTATTATTTTTTAGATAATTATGTAAAATATGTTTTGAAATATCCCTTTCCAAGCCTAACGACAGGAAAACGCTGCCTTAGCCAATTTTCCGCTAGGCTAGGTTTTATGGATGTAAGTTTAAATAATCGAATGCAGATTTTTATTAGAATGAAGTCTTTGAATAAGAAGAATTCTCTGAATTCCCTACGGGAATAAGATGATGGTAGAAATAAGTCAAGGAAACTGGATAAACTTCAATGAGTTAACTTCGTGGAATTTAGCCAATACATTTTATTTTATATAATTATTGACTATTTTGTCTGTTTTTAAGAAGCTACAGATGATTATAAGAAATATTCCTATTTGTATTTCTGTTGTGAAACCTTCTTTTAGCTCCTGCGAAATTTTATCACAGTGGCGGTGTAATCTGCAGGCCTACATTTTTAAATGTTAATTATTCCATCCAGCAGATAAAAAGCATTAAGAAGTGGTTACATATTTTCAAAACTAATATTTATGCTCAAATTCCAATTGACTTTAAAACAAATGTCAGGAGATCTGCAGCTAGCAGGCCTTGTTGCGTGTCTAGTGGGCACAGTGGGACGGGGGGGGG
>CABFVX010003155.1:59520-79049 GCA_902151425.1 Timema shepardi
GGGGGGGGGGGGGTTAGGGGTACCCTACACTGTATTCTAAGTACTGTGGGCAAGCCAGATATTCCCAGGAATCAATGAATTTAAGAGTAGAGGGTCGGGAGAGGGTTTTTAGGGTGTGTATGTAGGTTGACAAATTTAGCTTTCCATCCAGTTTAAAAGAGTGGAGGATTTAGTTAGATTCTAAAATGCCAATCAACACTTTTAATATCCATACTAATAGCATTGTTGTAAACAGTAGTTAAGCATAGCCTGTGAGCATATATAACAGTTGAGAGACTATATACATAGTTTTCCATAAATCGTATATGTCAATATCATCCAAGATACGTTCAATGGAATCCATAAAATACATTACATACATAAAACTGTTTTTGACAATCACTGTCGATGTATCAGTTGGTAGAGTGGTCAGCACTTTCAGTGGAATAATGTCGGCTCAAACCCCTATCTGACTGTAGCTGTTATGAATTTACTTAATTTATTGCTGTTTCATCATCTTTGGGGGGCAGGGGGGAGCTAATTGAGATTTCACATCAAAGATCATCGCTGTAGCCACCCGTGTATCATGGAAATAGATGGCTTAGCTAAACCTCAAGCAACAGGTAGAATCTAAAACTAATTTAAATAAAGCGAGTTGACGCGCTCGACAAATCCCACCGTCACGAATGTAATCTAGCACAATCACGCGACGACAAACAAATAAAGCTTGCTGGATCAACACAAGATTTCTTACCAGTGAGTTAATTAAACGAGGCAAACAGTTCCCCCTGATTGAAATGCGCGGGAGCTGCTCTCTATGAGCGGGGAGTACCAACTACAAGGACGAGATCTCAACTCTTGGATTTATATCGCGAGGAAAAAAACACACGATGTTAACAACTTTACGTCTGGCGAGCTTTGTTCTTTTAAGTGAAATTAAAAATATAATATGGTGAGAGATAGATAAATAGTATAGTATTTTACTTAAATTTTACTAAAGTGCTTTTGATATAAAACTGTGAAGCACAAATTAGCACTTAGGCATAGAAGTGCCAAATTTATGCAATACAATTTTTTATAACATGAAAAACCGTCCTACTTAGGGCTAAATAGTTTTCTTGTAAATAAGAAAGGGTGTATTTTTTTAAATTAGTAGGGCACACAATATCATAATAAAATGTTATTTTCAATAATATCTTTTTAATCACTAACTTTTGTCGGGGGACGTGAATATGATACTCGCCTAGCTGGGTTTGATGGTGTCTGGGAGGTTTGGGTTCAAGTCTCAGAGCTGTGTGCTGACAACGGGTGTGCCTAATGACTCTCCTAGCTAGGTTTGATGGGTCCTAGTCTCAGAGCTGTGTGCTCACAACGGGTGTGCCTAATGACTCTCATAGCTAGGTTTGGGTCCAAGTCTCAGAGCTGTGTGCTCACAACGGGTGTGCCTAATGACTCTCCTAGCTAGGTTTGATGGGTCCTAGTCTCAGAACTGTGTGCTCACAACGGGTGTGCCTAATGACTCTCCTAGCTAGGTTTGGGTCCTAGTCTCAAGAGCTGTGTGCTCACAACGGGTGTGCCTAATGACTCTCCTAGCTAGGTTTGACGGGTCCTAGTCTCAGAGCTGTGTGCTCACAACGGGTGTGCCTAATGACTCTCCTAGCTAGGTTTGGGTTCAAGTCTCAGAGCTGTGTGCTGACAACGAGTGTGCCTAATGACTCTCCTAGCTAGGTTTGGGTCCAAGTCTCAGAACTGTGTGCTCACAACGGGTGTGCCTAATGACTCTCCTAGCTAGGTTTGATGGGTCCTAGTCTCAGAGCTGTGTGCTCACAACGGGTAGTCCAAGTCTCAGAGCTGTGTGCTCACAACGGGTGTGCCTAATGACTCTCCTAGCAAGGTTTGGGTCCTAGTCTCAGAGCTGTGTGCTCACAACGGGTGTGCCTAATGACTCTCCTATTTAGGTTTGACTGGGAGTTTTCAGGTTAAGTTTCAGTGGGTTCTACCTAATGGATCACCATTAACAACGATATTTAATTTAACTTCACTTCCATATTCACGACCCCACCAGCGTCATTTCAATGCGAATAGCCCGGACGGGTAGTAAGACTTGTCGGGAATAAAAAAATAAAAATATTTAGAGTAAATAATGACACCCGGACACGGGAATCAAACCCGAGAGCTTTAGCTAAGTACGTCACTTCTCTAACCACTGAGGTATCCAGGAATCGTCCCGTGCCCAGGGTAACTCATCACTCATATTTTAAGGCAGAGTGAAGAGCGAGTGGAATATGATATTTAGATACGGCCATAACCGCAATTAATGAGTATAATAGAAAAAAAACAAGCGGGTACCTTTGCAATTTTTTAAAACTATGACTGTGATTTTTTTTCTACTATTGATAGTCTTTTAACGGTAAGGAATAATAAAACGACCATGTCTATGTTTAAAATTTGCTTTTGAAAATTATTCCGCTATTTTAAAACAAATTTGGTTAACACAAAATAGAATATAAAATAATTATTTTTTCTGGCGAGTCTAATTTCATCTTGACAGGGCGTTTTAAAAGTTTTTTTTTTGTGTTTAGCTCTTATTTAGAAACACAAAGCTCTTTAATACAAACCGTAATTGTGAAAAGTGAAACCACAATGCAAATAAAGAGTTGAAATGATGTGTTTATGTAAGAGCCGAGATAGAGCAAGCTATGTGAACATTAAAAATGGCAACCTTTTTTTTTAATTACACTTAAGCCAATATTTGTCTGCGTCGTATACGAAGGATCATGTGAAAGCTGCGTTAAATGATCAGGAGAGGTCAAAAATGAATTAGCAAGACAAGACAGACACCCTCTTATAATGTATATAGCCTATAAGTCAATTTTAATAATATTAGTTTTAATATAGATGTTGAGATTCAGAATATTTTGGTGTAGTAGTGGTTGAAATGAAAGTTCTGGGCCACTTTCTCCCATAAGTTTAACATTGATCCTCTCCCAGCAAATTGTGAAGTTTGGTCATTTTCCCCATAAGTTTAACATTGATCCTCTCCTAGTACATGGTGAAGTTTGGTCGCTTTCTCCCATAAGCTTAACATTGATCCTCTCCTAGCACGTTGTGATGTTTGGTCACTTTCTCCCATAAGCTTAACATTGATCCTCTCCTAGCACGTTGTGAAGTTTGGTCACTTTCTCCCATAAGTTTAACATTGATCCGCTCCTAGCAAATTGTGAAGTTTGGTCACTTTCTCCCATAAGCTTAACATTGATCCTCTCCTAGCACATTGTGATGTTTGGTCACTTTCTCCCATAAGTTTAACATTGATCCTCTCCTATAATATTGTGAAGTTTGGTCACTTTATCCCATAAGCTTAACATTGATCCTCTCCTAGCACATTGTGAAGTTTGGCCACTTTCTCCCATAAGTTTAACATTAATCCTCTCCTAGCACATTGTGATGTTTGGTCACTTTCTCCCATAAGTTTAACATTGATCCATCTCCTAGCACATTGTGATTTTTGGTCACTTTCTCCCATAAGTTTTACATTTATCCGCTCCTAGCACATTGTGAAGTTTGGCCACTTTCTCCCATAAGTTTAACATTGATCCTCTCTTATAATATTGTGAAGTTTGGTCACTTTCTCTCATAAAAATAGTATTGAGTAGTGGTGGATCAGGAAATATTATTTTGGGGGGTTGAAACTAATGTTATCAAGTTTTATCTTGGGCTTTCCTTACTATTGAGGCAAGTAAATTTATACCATATGGATGGTATTAAGTCTTCTCAAAGGGTGTCAGTGACGGATCGAGAAATATTATTTTGGGGGTTGGCAATTATTTCCAGTTCTAGCATTGATCCTCCTCACTGCGAAGTTGGGCCACTTTCTCCCACATTGACCCTTCCCATAGAGCAGGTGGGTCACTTTTCTCATAAAAATAGAGTAGATCAGTGTCAGTGGTGAATCAGGAAAGCTATTTGGGGGGACCGGGTACAAAACAATTGTTTATAAATAGTCACACCATTAATTTGATAAAACTTTTATAAATCACTAAAATTTTATTATAATATTACTAAGTATTGGGTGTTACTAGTTTAGCCGTTTATTAAAAGGTTTCCCAGGATGCACTGTGAGGAAGCGATTAACGTCACCTCCCACATATAGCTAATTTTGTCTAAATTATTTAATTTTAATGAATCCGTGCTGTTTCCCCTGATGAAAACAGGTTATGATACGCACAAGCACTCAAGCATTTTACGTAATAAAATCTTTATTACAAAGGTTAATACAGAAACTTCCTTTTCGTACAAAACATAGAGGGTGAATTTTTTTTATGTCTTCATTGGTGAACACATTGGTCTTATTTCGTACTGACCGTATTCAAGAGTGTCGCACCCATTATCTAAAATATAGCGTTTGTCATTTCCGGGTGAAAGTGCAAGTTTATTCAAGGAGATACTGTAAAATTGATTTTTATCACTTCTTATCATAGACATATATGCTTTAAACATTTTTTATAATGATCATGTTTAATTTTCGTTTTGAGAGCTTTTTTGACACACCTTTACCTACTTTTTCTTTTCAAGACTCTCACTTTGAATAGCGTAAATCTTCGATCATAGTCCCACAAACTCTCGAATACACTCTACTCATCTCATTCTTAATATTAACCATGACTTTTTTTATTGCACAAACTGTGTAAAAAATGTGTTTCTGGATAGTCTGAAGTGTAGAATTGGTCTATATTATCAAACATATCCACATACACATTTTATGTTTTCAGTTCGTAGCAGAGGGAGTCTGTGTCTGTGAATAAGAGCTTTGCATTTTGTCCATATTTCCTCTTAACATAATTATAATAAAAGCTATACATGATAACCTTGCTAATATCTAAGAATGCAAAGCCTGCAAAGATAGGCTTATTCAAAATTAGACTTATTTTTCTCATGTGAACCCCAACTAACTCTTCCGTGAAGATTGTATAAGCAATAAATGCTGCTGAAGCAATACGCTTCTTCAGCCTTTTTTCATTATTTAAATTGAACATTTACAAAATGTCTTTGATTATTCATCGACATTCCGAATACTGCATTGTTCATGAGGTTTAAACAGTCCTTTTCAAATCCATTTACTGCACTTTTTCATTGGGGAGTATTAAGATCAATATATGGCTTCAACAAAGCACTCTGATTGAAAGTTAGGACTCAGTGTATCATTTGAAGCTTCATACTCAAGGAAATATACAGTTTTAAATTACGGTTGTGTACCACATACTTGTGTTTATTGTTTATGTTGGGCACTAGCTTTTCTGTTTTCCCGCTGGTGGGAGAGTTCATCTTGGATTGTATATACTTAGAGAATGGGGATAGCATCTCAGGAGTAACTATGACTTTTTCAGGAGAAAGTGGATAGTCACTGTGCTTGTCATGAATTTTTTCCGGGTACTCTAGATCCATTTCTAATATATAGCCCACAGTGTTATCATCAGCAACTGAAATTATATTGAGCTCTGCTATTTCACTCTTGTTCAACCACCTAAAATTACTCTGAGGGAGTCAATCAGACATAACAGCTCCGTATATATTATTACAATCCCAGTATGTGATGTACTTCACCTCCTTTTCATGGTTAAAATCCATCATATCGGGGTTGTTTTCTTCAGAATGTCTATTAGAAATCATATACACCCCACCACGTATCCCTTTTTCAATGAATAATTGCATTTCATTGTCAGTTAGTAGCTTCAACTCAACCTTGGTCATCTTTAAAAATGCCGCCCATACTATTTCAGGGCTTGTGCAAAAATGTAGACAGTCTAATTTATAGTACTCAAAACACAAAGAGCGAAAATATTCGAAGACGTCTGCTAAAAGTAGAACATCACTTAAAACATATAAATTTTGATAATCTTCCATAGTGTTCATTTCAGTTTTCCCACACAGTCTTAGCATGAGCGTAGTCACTTTCTGAAATATTTTCTTCGAATATCTGACTTGAATGCGGATTTTGGTGGTAATGGACTATCTTTCAGTTTACTGCTGCAATTCATGTAGTCGTATGGGAACACACATTTTCGTAGCAGAAGATCTATTTTATCAAAAGCGATATTTTCTTGGAATAATTTAAATTGAGTTATCCCAACATGCAACAAATTTTCAACCAATTTTTCAAGACAACATTTTTTTCATAACAATGATCATGGTTTCTTCAACAAATTTGCGAAGAAAACTATCCACAATATTTTCACCACTATATACAAAAGGGGGTTTCACACATTTACCTTGGAATTGACGACTAAATATGAAAATCCTGATGGTGTATACTTCATTATTTTTGTAGCTGATGAGTGATTGGTATTAGATTCACACCCTGATATTTTAATATTAATAAACTCAAAATCTGCATAGATCACATACGGGATTTTTAGCTTATGTTTATATGTCGAAAATTTAAATATTGTATCCTCTTCCTCGGGCATCTGTATCTTCTGAGCATCAAAAGGGCCACACCACTCACTATGCTCATCCCTGAGAATTTTCTTAGAAAAGGTATGCAAACAATATTTGCAATAGTATGATTCACCATTGTGTCTGGTCGGTGAGCTTATCAATCTGCTGAAGTTCTTAATAAGACAATAATGTACTCCATCCACATTTGAAAGAAACAACAAAGCCACGTGATTTTCACAACTAACCTTAGTTATCCTTAAAAGTAATATTTCCCCTTGGTAGCCGTACACATTAATATATACATTATTTGGTTTTTCAAACTTAGCTATTGGCGATATTAGCACATGATAACCAATACCATCCCCATTTATTTTTCCTTACAGTGATATAATATAATTATCCACTCTAATAGCATGATCTTCAGCTGGGGATAAACTAAAGAAAACATTACTGTCAGCATTTCTGATATTAATTAGGGAACGTTTGTTTCTCAACTCTTCTGGTAATGCAATATAGCTGGAAGCAGCCAAAGGAATATATTAAGCTATTTTAAGCTCTAAGTATTTCACACGGTCCTCAGACCAACCACTTCCCTTATGGTGGAAAGAAGAAGCTGCTTCAATAATGTAAGTGCATGCACCCTCAATCTGTGATTTTAATGCGTCAGGACTTTGAGTGACCATACACTTACTGCGAAAGTAAGGGGTGATTGTTTCCTCTCCCTCCCCTCCAACACGAGAGTATTCTACAAGGCGGATGTATACTATTTTAAATTTTCTATTACACTAAGTTGTTGAGGAAGCGTTGCTTCCAACTTCATTTTAATTTCGTTAATAAAGACTAAAAATAGCGTTTATTTCAAGAGAGAGATCTTGATGATTTTGACCGAACCATTCAAAGCTTTTAAATACTACTGGGGTCGTAATCTTCATCAACATCAATATTCTCAATAGATTCCAGCTCTCTTGATTTTGACTTAAACATTGCTTTCTGGATATTTCTTTTAAAAATAGACTGTACACCTTCATGGATTCCATCCATAGGTTCAGCATTATCGTAACCTTGAGCAGGCACATCATTATATCCAGTCCATCCCGTTACAGATTTTTAATAATGTCAGAACAAAGTTTGTCAGTTTTTTAAACTTTAAAGGAAAATATCCTAGAAATACTTCTTTCACCTCATTTTTCCTAGTGATGATATTGACATATCTGATTACTTTGGACATCTGGTCAGTATGTGATATCAGGTGTACTGTCAAACATGATCCCAAAGTAATTCGCAGACTTTATGCCCATGAGAAGTATCTCCTTCACATGATTTGCCAGGGCACTTATAAACTCATTCTGAGTTTTGGGTGCAAGATAAGAGACTGATGCTTTAAGTTTACATGTCCTCTGCTTTAATAAAATTACGTGTTATTTCAAAATCAAATAATATTTCTAAGGCATCTCAACCATCTCAAGAAAGATTCCGTTTTTCATTGAAGATTCATCTTCCTTGTGGCCACGGAATGCCAAATTCTACTTGGCAAATCGGTGACCTGGTGGTCTAGGGGTAAGGTGTCAGACTTCTATGCTGGCGGCCGGGGTTCAATCCTTGGTCCCGGCACAGATTTATCTGATTACCAAACCCTTCCTTCACCTCTGACAAGACATCTTGTGAATGTGAGGAATGCCAGGCCTCCACCGTGGTTCGGATTCCACGTTAAACTGTAGGTCCTCCATTTCATCTCACAATCACCCTACCATCACACATTAGCGTAAGTGCGTATAACCCGAACGGGTAGTAAGACGCGCTGCTAATAATAATAATCTACTTGGCAAGAAACAATGTGACATCAAGCAATCTATCCATGATGTGCCTCCAACTCTTCCTCTCCATTTAAAAAAAAGCAACAATTTCGGTGTCAATGATTTTGTCCAGCCCATGTCCTGCTGCCAAAGTTTCCCACTTTAAAATACATCGTAGTTGCTGTTCGTATATCTCAGAGTTATGTACATTCGGGTTAAGTTTCCACCACACCAGTCACAAATTTTGATATCGTTTCTGTAGCACTAACTGCAAACTGTCGGCAGCAAAAACAGTATGAATTATCGCTGACGAGTAAGTAAATCATCCGTGACCGGAGAATTTTTCTCTTAATTTGCCATCATTTTGTAAAACCACTCTTTTGAAAGTTGGTGCATATCTCTATTTGTTTTTGTACCTTGCCTTGCCACAACACTGAAAGGCCTGTGTTTGTTCGGGAAATAATCACTTCCCCTTTTGATGAGCTCAACCCGAAAATGATCTGGAACTGATATCTCCCAGAAAGAGACATCCAATACAATTTTCAAAATTTTCTCCTTGACGTCGTTCCTGTGCTGGAATCCACTTTTACTCTTAGATTTATGCATTAACGTGGCGTTATAATTACATGGCATAAAAATCACGTGGCATGATAATTACATTTTTTTTGTTGCAATATTTGAAAATAAAAAAATTAAAAATTTCAATTCATTGCATGTTTTAATTCTATCAAATGTACATTTTAATACATTACTTTGGTTTGAAACCATTATTCAAATTTTAAAGAAAGAATAAAATAAAACTTAGTTTACATAAGTTGTTATCCCTCGCTGCGGTTTCGGGAGTAACTGGTTTATGTAACGATGACGGCAACTTTGTGTTAAGACACGTGTGGGCTTTTCCGGAACAATGGGTGTAGGCCATCCCGTGGAATCACCGGTGACAAGGACAAGTAGATAGGAAGGGTGGATAGGTAGAAGGAAGGAGTCCCAGCAACATGAGTGTCGCGAGGAGTGGTAGGATGGAATCCCAGCAACGTGAGCCATGGTGGGAGTTAGTATGGAGTCCTGGCAACGTGAGTCACGGTGGGAGGTCAAATAGAGTCCCGGCAACGTGAGTCGTGGTGGGAGGTAGGATAGAGTCCCGGCACCATGAGTTGCGGTGGGAGGTAGGATAGAGTTACGGCAACGTGAGTAACAGTGGGAGGTAAGATATAGTACCGGCAACGTGAGTCATGTTGGGAGGTAGGATGGACTCCCGGTAACGTGAGTCATGATGGGAGATAGGATAAAGTCCCAGAAACGTGAATCATGGTGGGAGGTAGGATAGAGTCCCGGTAATGTGAGTCGCGGTGGGAGGTAGGATAAAGTCCCGGTAATGTGAGTCGCGGTGGGAGGAAGGATAAAGTCCCAGAAACGTGAATCACGGTGAGAGGTAGGATAGAGTCCCGGTAATGTGAATCACGGTGAGTGGTAGGGTAGAGTCCCGGTAATGTTAGTCGTGGTGGGAGGTAGGATAAAGTCCCAGAAACGTGAAACACGGTGGGAGGTAGGATAGAGTCCTGGCAACGTGAGTCGTGGTGGGAGGTAGGATAGAGTCCCGGCAACGTGAGTCGCGGTGGGAGGTAGGATAGAGTCCCGGCAACGTGAGTTGCGGCGGGAGGTAGGATAAAGTCCCAGAAACGTGAATCACGGTGGAAGGTAGGATAGAGTCCTGGCAACGCGAGTCGTGGTGGGAGGTAAAGGATGACGGTGGAAGGAGAGCGAGTTCAGACAAAATTGATCTTTACAAAACACGACAATTTATTAAGCTATTTCAAGCGGCGCACCCGGGTTGGGCAGCCACTGTCCAACTGCCCTCTGACCGAGGAACCACCCTGTTAAATACCCTCCCCTGCTGCATAGCCTTGTCCAAAGGGAGAAAAGGGAGCTTCCTATTGGCACGGGAAAACGTGAGTGATAGTGGCTGCCAAGCGAAACAATAGAAAGAGGAGTTTTCATGGGCGCTGAGAACTCATCCTAGCCGGCTTAGAGAACATGGACTATGGAGCGGTCCAGGCAGTAGAGGGGGTGGGTGGCGCGGCCTGTGTAAGTGCGTAGGAAAGATACAAGGGCCGACTGAACAGCGAGGTATAACAAAGTTTATATTAAATTTTCTAAACATCTATCAAGGAACATAGCATTCCCCACTGGCACTACTTTATGATTGAAACTGTAACTTTTATTGCCTAGTTTAGTTAGCAAATAGTTGTATAATCTCCCGCTTCAAAGGCCGAGTGATCTAACGCGTTAGCTTCGTGTTACACTTAACTGCTGAGGATAGGACTATCCAGGTTAGAATCTCGTTTAGGTGAATAAGAACTAAGGTGGCTCTTCCCATAATGGTTTTCAATCTCCCTCCAAGAAAATGTGGGTTCACTTATTCTAAAATTCACCCTTTTGCTTCCTTAACTCATTACCATAATTAGTACTTAAGCGTACGACAATCTGGACGGGTAGTAAGACGTGATACTATAAAAAAGGCATTCAATCAATAATAATTGATTTGAAAGTTTGTATCAATTTTAATCATCAAAATAATAAGATTTGGTAAATATAGTTGTAAATTGCTTATTTAAAAAAAGTATTTCTTTATCACTTAATTTTACTACCCGTTTAGTCTATACGCGTAAGTACTAACTACATTAATAGGTTAGGATGTGGAAGGATTAGATTTAGAGCAAGTGCACCCGCATTTGCGTGGAGTGAGGGTAAAATTATTTTAGGAAAAATCAATCTTAGTTCACCGAAATGAGATTTGAACCTCGATCTCCAGTCGTTGGCAGTCAAGTCTAACATGATGTCGATGCAGCCGTTAGAACCGTCGGCCACCAAAGCGGGCGAGAGAGAGGAAAAATATATTTATATAGTTGACAAATACTAATTATTGCAATAAAGTTGCTAACGTACCGGAAAACTGGACAGCAGCAAAGAAAACAACCAGTACTTATAGCACATCGAAACCAGATTAGAAGCGTTATGGGATGACGGACGGGTAATGACAAGCTCTGGCAGCTGGTAGGCTGCGCATGCGCAAGAGAAGGTTCAATAAGTGGGTGTCAGTGTCTTCAAGACCCAGCGCCATTGTCGCTTCCAAAACTGATAAGCTGTCTCACAGCGAGGTAAAGGAAGCACCGGAACAAATTTAGGATCAGTCAGAAATATATAATAATGTTGGATAATTGATCAACGGGAGTAAATAGCCAAATTTCTACTGAAACACTGCACACTATGTTTGTATACAATCATTTCGGTGTTAACCTCTCTGATGGTGTCAGCCACCCTTAGTGACGTCACTACACTTTACATGACGTGATAAAGACCTTGAATGTTTCTGAACATTCTGGAAGCACACACGGTAAAACACTGACATTAGAAAGGATCCCTCCAACTCCCTGGTGTTGATAAGTTGATGAAATAAAGAGTATATAGAATGGGTTATTATTGAGTTTTATATGGCCGATGATCGTGATCTTTCTGGGCCATAACTCACGTCGGTAGATATGGAGAACCAAGCCTTGGCTAACCTCTCTGAACAACTTCATCTTCGGAGGGACACAAGTATATCAAACTTTTCTGATTGGAGAATTATCTTCAACAATGCTATCGTATAGCAATATAGAACGATTCCACCATTTGGGCGTAACCACATTGGGGAATTTCTCACCAAGTTTATAGTTCTAAGTAGTGCCCACAGTACAAATCGAGAGTTTGGTGTAATTAACTTACAAAAAAATGAATCCTTGGTGAAAAGCTTAAGCACTTTTTCTTTTAATCATGACATTATTCGGGCCCCGGTGTGTAAAAATAGTTCAAAAGCAGACGTAGAGCCTGTTATAAATTGGCATTATATTAATATTCCTGGGACCATGACACGTTACATATCTTCCCAATTAGAAGTGGTGGTGAGATCGACCCTGGAAACACCCAGCTCGTGACCAACTAGAAGTGGTAGTGAGATCGACCCTGGAAACACCCAGCTCGTGACCAAATTCCAGCTATTACGTGCTCCGACAAAAAAACACCCTTCATGTCGGATGAGACACACAACTCTATACAATCGGAACAGTAGGCATCCAACCAGGCCCTATTGAGGGATGCACCTCAAGTAAACAACTCACTACCTACCTTGAAAGTCAGGGAAAGTGGAGAACCAAACCAAGTGTCTCCTAGTATTGTTCTAGAAATATCCTAACTACTTGGGCCCTCAGCTAGGTTGACGTTTAGAATATTCGCCATCCCTGAGACAGACCACAAATACATTAGTGCAGGTTATTTTAAACCAACCAGACTTCATTTGAATTATTACCCTTTAAAGGAACTGAGAAACAGCCTAAAAGATGCAGTTATAGTCAAATTTAACAAATCGAATAAAATAAAAAAGATTAATATTGAGGAAATTATATAAACATGATGTGGACTAAGGGAAATTGTTAGTAATCCACAAAAGCAATCCAGTAAGGTCTAAAGATATATATATATATATATAGCGTGTAAACCAAATGGTTAAAACAGCTACAAGAAAAATATTTAATATTTTTGGGATTTTATGCGAGACAGAAATTAAATCAGCCCCTTTAATATAATCTGTCTCTAAAGTTATATCTTCTGATCTACGAAAGTTACCTATCGTCTAACCTCCTAACACGTGGTTGATCAAAAATATTGTCTTTTGATAATTACGGTGTTAAATATCAAAGAAGAAGGCTAATATTATTGTGTTTATGAACTAAAGACTTTAACACTTCGCTATTCCTGGTGGATAATAATTCATAAACGGGCGTTCTACAGCCACGTGGTGTACACACACGAAAAATGTTTAAAAATATGTATATATCCTTATTTCTCGTAAAAACAATAGTGGATACTAAATAAGTAAATTAATGCAGATATATTATGATATAACATATTTATGAACAAGCTCACCCCAGCCAGAAGTCTGCAGATATCATTATTTTAAAAAAACACGAGTTTTTCAAGCATGGCCGACCCTACACGTGCGCAGTTGTTAAACTCAGCTGGTGAAAAGAGCGAGAGGTGAAGAGTCGACGCCTTGACCTGTTGCGCACGCAGCGATACTGGTGGTCATTTGAAGAACCTTTAATAATGTTCTTTTGTTTTCCTTTTCTCCCCACGTTTATTCTCCTTTATTTCTGTCTGGTTCTTACATTTTTATTTTCCATTTCTTCTTCGTCCTGTCCTAGCCAGGTTTGGTATATATATGGGCCGTCCAGAGATAGCAATTCGTAGAATAATTCCACAACGAGTCGAGACTACAAGGAGTATTCGCCGCCCGGCGCCGACACTATAGACCATGGAGACTGCGGCGTCAGATTCGTAGAATAATTTCACTGCGAGTCGAGACAACAAGAAATATTCGCCGCCCGGCGCCGACACTATAGACCATGGAGACTGCGGCGTCAGATTCGTAGAAAAGTTCCACCGTGAGTCAAGACTACACGGAGTATTCGCCGCCCGGCGCCGTCACGAAGGACCATGGCGACTGCGGCGTCAGATTCGCTACCTTCAGCCGTGACAACGGGATAAGGGGTCGCCCTACTCAATTCACCGTGGACATGGACGACGCGTTCAGCTGTACTGGTATCCTGTCGTCGTGGCCAAGTCCTTGCTACTAGGACTTTTGTAAAGTAATGTAACTTATGCATCCTTCTTCAAAGGAAAATTATATGTCTTTTATTTCATGAGAAGCCTCGTTTGGTTTCTAGAAGAATAGTTTTGTTTTGGTTTACTAAATTTGGTATGTCTAACTTGAGCATAGATGTTTGCTAAGATTATTTATGTGTCACATGGCACTGTTCTTACATTAAAGCCTCTGGCTAAGAATGTTAGTGTTGAGACTTAGTCTGAGTCACGAGTTCGTTACTACTCCGTTCCGAATTTAGTCATGACGTCCTAAACGTCATGAACATTAGTTTTTTATATTGGGGGCTACTACCAGGATGTCTGTTTACTTTAAAAACAAGTTTAGAATTTTATGTAACTGTAGTTGAAAACTGTGAATTAGCTGAGTATTGGCTTAATGGCGCTACCCAAGGAAATTGCCTTAGATTCATTGTGGGGTCCGCGCTAATTATTCTATTTTTATATTAGCCTATGATTAGGTTTTTATTTAGCATAGAAATTTATAGTTATCGATGTACTATATTATGCTGGCAGTACCATAAGGGAATAAGACCAGCAGTAGTACTTTAGTGACACCTGTTTCCTAGCCTCCATTCAGCTGTAGTTATCAGCTGTGTATTCATCATGGTTTATGGACACCTATTAATAACAAAATCTACCAAGTGAGACTGTGTAAATGTTACATTCTTTATTTACTCTGTGCTATTTGTTCAATCTTGTGAAACCTGTATTTATTACAATTTATCTTTTGTTTACTATAATAAATATATGTGTTAAAATGACTCTGTGTTTCTATATATGTATTATACGAACCCAGTAGGGAATATTGGTTCATATATATAAAAGTTGGTAACTATGGTTGTAGGACGCATGTAGTGCTAGTGACTTTATTCTAACTTTCACACCCACTATGTTAGTTATATAGTTATGTTTAATTGCAGGTAACATGTGGGCTCAGAGCTGGGACGCTTTAACCGATATAGTCGTGCATGATATCGACCTAGGCGCTGCCCTGGCAGGGAAAAACTACACTGTTCAGGACATGGTACGAAGAGCAGAAGACTTCTACACCTCACTAGGACTCGAGCCCATGACGTCCACGTTCTGGGCAAAGTCTCAGGTTGAAGGTGTATCAAATACTACCTGCCATGGTACGGCTGCTAACATGTACACTCCACGAGATTACAGGTGGCACTACTCAAGATACTGCGCATGTTGTATCTGTACTGTAAGATACTTTAGGATACAAATTATTACAGTCAACATGTACAACAAAGAATATTACATAGGATGTTATTTTCTCTGTGGCATTATTATCTTGGAGGTTCACTGCCTCACTTACAAATCTATAGCTAGTTCTATCCAGTCCACCTCATTACACCCTATCATAACCTTTAGCTAGTTCTATACAATCCACATTATTACACTATAACTATATCTTGAGCTAGTTCTATCCAGCCCACCTCATTACACCTTATTTGTTTCACAAAATATAAAAAGTTGCAACGTAATTATAACGTTATCTAGAGCCATTAACAATAGGGATAAAGCAAGGAGAGGGGAAAAGCCTGGAAAGAGGAAGAGGGGAAGTGGATGGCGTCAACAAGAACCCTAATTTTGAAACTTGGGAAAATACCCGCTAACAAGCAAACTCGCAAATCGCAGGCTGTACTGAAACCAAGCTAGTTTTGAAAAGGTTATACTGTCATGCGAGTCGGTGTAGTGTTGTTTCGGTTGAGACTGAGTTGTCAATCTGACAACACTGTAAAACCAGGACGTGGCAAAGTATTGAGGCGATGAGATGCCAACACACGCCATTGTACAATATACGTAACTGAAAGTAAACACTAGTATTGTATTGAGTGCATCATGTCAAACGATTTGTTTGATTTTGTTAGGAAACCATCTTCCAGTTGTTTGCATCTAAGTTTGTTGTCTCAAAATATTTTCAGGTTAATATTCAATCCCACCTCGATAGTAATATTTTAGTTTTTTGTTTAAATTTAAATCACTTGTTAATAATTAGTATTCAGTAACATATTATTTTACTCTCGCAAATATTTTTAAAACATAAATATGCACAAAAGGTTTTTACTATGCGAATAATAATTAGCTTGCCTAGCCTTATTTTTAAATGTGTACATTTTTATGTGATAAGACCCATTAATTTAATATTTAAATAGTCACCTATATACACAATTTCAAAATTAATGTACCGTGTTTAATTTACTACCTTGTTAAATCATTTTTAAAGAATATTATAGTAGTCTATTTAGGCGCAAATATCTTGTATACTTCTATAAAAAATATTTAAAACAAAATATGCTTACTAATTCAATCATTTAAAATTAAAATTTAAAGTCTGATAAAAAAAATTGAGATGACAGGATTTGAACACGTAAACTCTAAATTATAGGAATGTTACTCTAGCAACTCAGTCAAATTGACGAATAGATTTTTAAATATATATAATTATATTTTTACTCAAACAAATATTTTTATTGTACGGTTTAATAATGTGTACAAAGCAATCATATTTTCTTTCTTCTGTACCTATTTTGTATAATTTTAGATTTATTTCAACAAAATCACTCTCAGAAGGTTGCAACCGAATAGCGGGATGGTATCTATTTTATTATATTATGTTCTACTCGACAGACAAGACCTATCTCGCACGGTGTGAGGCTGGCGAGTAGAATCATCTCGCTATTCGATCGTGTGACGTCAGTTTTCGAAGCGCAGACGTTTCTAAATTAGGGGTTTGTGAGATTGTGTGCGAGATGAGAGAAATGCGCTAGCGAATCGCTACTTGCATGTTTAAAAAGTAGAGGGTTCAGGGGATAACCAAGGAGAGGGTATGGAAGGTGACCAGACGTCCCGCTTTGGAGGGAAATAAATTAAATTTTTTTGAAGCCATAGATTCATTAAATGAACGTATACTATTTCATGTGGAAACAACAGCTTCAAATATTTTTACAAAACTTTGATTGGTAAAATATAATTTGTGTTTGTAGTCCATCTACGCTAAAAGGCAATTAAAAACGTTTGGCACTTTGCAGCCACCACTTATCAACTTCCCACTGCTTCAGAGCTATTCTGTCAGCCTCATGAGCGTTCTTTGGTGGCCTACTCATGTGTTGGACTGTATTCCAGTGTGTAGTAAACACTGCAATGCCCAAGTGCATTTGTAAGTTTAATTGTGAACTGGAAAATGAAATTACATTCTAGGAAAAAATATGAAAGTGATTCTGATGTTTGCTGTGAGACTCTGTCTCTGCGTGTGTCCTATATACCATACGCCAATACAATACCCATACCCCCAACCCATAATCACAACACAACTCCAAAAGTGTTCCAATTTTGCAACTAAGAAATATGGTCACCTTAAGGTCTACAAAGGCCAGGAGAAAAAGAGGGTAGTGTGTCCACATTATAGTTTGCATCACTTCGAACATACATTGGCATTCCCCCACCTCTTTTCTATTCAAGATCATTCCTAATAGGATCATAACTGTCCAAGTGGACTGAATTATCCAGGGAGTGGGCAAGTCATGTTTCTGAGACTAAAATAGCATGACTGTTAATAGTTGCAAAGATATCCTGGAATTGATGAACATGAGCTGGTAAAGATAGTGTAGTCACGTGTGAGAGTTGTAAGGCTCAAGGGTGGGAGGAAAGAAACCCCTTAAACATTTCGCTCGTCGTAGGGGGACAAACAGCGGGTAAAGAGGGGGAAGGCTCTGTGTCACAAGTCTTGGTTGAACATAGTTTCTGAAGTGTACACTAGTTGGAGGTGGTGAAACCAACGTTTGAACTTTACTCATATCAGAAAAAAAGAAAATTCAATAAAACCATGCAAAAACTCACCTAAGAAACCGAGGAAATGCAGACACACGCACAGTAGCGGATTTAGGTTTGAGGACGCCCTAGGCCCGAGACGATATGGCGCCCCCTTTTTTTTTGTAACAGAATATATATATATATATACATGTGTGTGTGTGTGTGTGTGTGTGTGTATAAAATAATGAAAATAATAACAATAATAATAAGAAATATAATTCAGGTATAAATTAAACATAAAATAAACTTTAAAATTTGGACTTACAGTTTACAGAAAACCCAATCGATTTTTAATTTTAGTCATCTTAAAAATTTTGGCGCCCCTCCAAATTTGCCGCCCTAGGCCCAGGCCTCACGGGCCTAAGCCTGAATCCGCTACTGCACACGCGCACAAACATAAAAATTAAATTTAACATGATAAATAATAATTATAATAATAAAAAATATATTTAAAAATAATATTAATAGTGAAAATAAAAATAAAATAAATAATACGACTGAAATAGAGAAAATGATTTAAAAACCCGCACGTCCCGGCCACATGATGATTACACACCTATTAGTTGGATTGTTAATTAAGTGTTCATGTACCGGCGTATGCTGTTTATCTCACACAATGATTATGTTTTCTATCTGACGAAGTGTATTGATGTTCACTCGATGACCTTGTTGATCTCCCAAGACCGTCCTGTGTCCAGCATTGATACATTCAATATTTATCTCCCGCTGCCTTGAGGGTTTGTTGGCTCACGGAAGTGAGTGACTCCGTTATGAGAATAGAGGTGCTCTTAAGGGCTTTCTTGACACTGAAAACAAGCGAACGTGGTTGATAGCTTGTTAATTTAATTATAATAGGCCTTCTACCCTCCACCAGAACCTCTGTGGACGTTCTCTTCGGTTTGCCTACTCGGTGACACCTATAAACATCAAGAGCCTCAATCTTGACATTAAGTCGTGTCTCAAACTTCCTTAAAATTTCGGTTTTAACGTCCTCTCCTGGTTTTTCTGGCATTCCATGGACGAGCAAACAGTTTATTCGGCTGCATTGTTCAAGATCGTCGAGTTTGTCCTCTTGAAGCATGGCTTTCTTGTTTAGCTCTGAGATATCATTTCTCAAGGGATCAACTTCCTTTTTAAAATCCCTTTTAAATTTCTAAATCTCAGTTGGGGTTGATCCACTAGCTTCCTGAGTCGACCCAATAGTTTCAGTCCCTCCACTACTTACCCGGGACTCAATGCTGCGAATTGTAGCGTTCAAACTTGCTACAAACATCTCAAATCTTTCGAGCACATTTTACGTGTTTAGCAACATTTGCACGGGAACAGAGGCTATACAACAAAGTCTTACCACTTCACCAAAGCTGTGAATAGATTAAATAAACAACACTTGGCAAACGTAATTAAGTAAGGTGGTATGGAATACAACTAATAGGTGACTATTACTAATAATGAATATGTTTGTGATACTTTTTCCGGAGCTACTACCAACACGTTTTACTCACTTCGCACCATCTTTAATTCCACGCATTTAAAGAGTACTTTAAGTAATTACAATTTACGAAGGACAACCATGAACCCGTATCTATAACAACCCACCAGAAGGTACAAGCTGATGCTGGTGTCTGTCTCCTAGTCCTTACCAGTTTGTTCCGAGGGATGGGCAGAGTAAGGTCCTGTTACTGTTGTCAAGGACAACCATGAACCCGTATCTATAACAACCCACCAGAAGGTACAAGCTGATGCTGGTGTCTGTCTCCTAGTCCTTACCAGTTTGTTCCGAGGGATGGGCAGAGTAAGGTC
>CABFVX010003156.1:0-39790 GCA_902151425.1 Timema shepardi
GGAAAGTCTATTGGCACTCTTCCTAACACTTCTTGGAGGAAAATTACACTCACTTCTCTCTAGGACAGTCTATTGGCACTCTTCCTAACACTTCTTGGAGGAACATTACACTCACTTCTCTCTGTGACAGTCTATTGGCACTCTTCCTCACACTTCTTGGAGGAACATTACACTCACTTTTCTCGGGGACAGTCTATTGGCACTCTTCCTCACATTTCTTGGAGCAATATCACACTCACTTTTTGTGGGCATAGTTTATTGGCACTTTAATTGATATCAAGGACATTCATTTTAGCTTCCGATTTGTTTATAGATCTCATTCCTAAGGTTTAATAATATCCTTTCCGTATATACTTATTTAAGGTAAAACGGCAGTTCTTAAGCTTCAAAATACTAAAAAAGATCCTATATTATAGTTTATCATCAGTTGTAGCCTCATTAAAAATGCCAGAATAGTAAACAAAGATGGTAGAATTCTGGAAATCTCTCCTTTTTCATATTATTTGTCTGCGAATACATTATTTTTAACTATCAATACACACACCAAAAATAGCAAGTTTCCCATTATATCATAACTAAATATTGTTAAAAGTTGTACTAAAACACAACTCAATTAAATTACAGAATATATTTAAACAAATGTACGCTATTGACCAGGGGTGTAGCGTCAGGTTAGATTATGAGACCTAGTCTCCCCAATACTTCTATGGAACAGTTAATAAAAATATATCCCCAAGGTTTATATGTTATTGTAAGTTTAAAAACAGCTCCCAGAGTGATAAATCTTATATAAATCCTTCTTACTCGGAGAAAATGTTATTTATTTCCCTTTCCCTATTAAGAATCGCCTTTGTAGTATTTTTTTATTTTCGAGTTGTCATCGCTTCTCCAAGATTCTCACCCCTCTGCCCCTACTCCATAGGTACCGCTATTAACCTTGAGAAGAGACCAATCTCAACTGAGTAGTCAAATTTCATTTGTGCTTAAATGCGTGGCTAACATATTAAAAAATATATATAAGGAAAACCTCTTTTCACTTTGTGAGGTAATTTTATTATAATATTTGTATTGGGCGGTAACGATAGATTTCGTTTAAGAGGCAGCCATTACCTCTTGGTCCAGTGGCAGCAATGTAAAGTGTGAACTGTGTTTCTTTCATTGTAAAAGCCATATTGTGTTGGTTCCTTTGTATATGTTTCTATCCACCTTTCCTGTAACTTCTTCCAATAATAACATATTAATAAGAAATTAATTTAATAATAGTTTACTGATAAGTGATTTTTGAAAAAAAAAATGGAAACCTTTTAAAACAACCCTAGTGATTAAGTTCAAAATAGGTATTTGTAAACTATTTCAGGTGATAATAAATAATGTTTGTTGGTTTTCCTAAATTAAATGTATACAGGACCTAAGAGTAGTTGTTAGCTTACGACAGATTTGAAATATTTCAAAAATGTCCTTTAAGATTGAGTTTAAAGTGGGTACCTTGGAATAGTTTTCCAAGATAAATAAGATAATATTTTTATTTTATCAAACAAATTTTGTTATAGTTTAGTTTACAAAAACCTTTTTTACTAGGAAGTTTGTATTGTACAAATGTGTCGTACCATTTATTTGTCTGGGCTAACCGCTATTCTACACTATTCGGACAGGTAAAAAGAAAGTAGATTTTATAGGAAAAGGAAGGGAAAGAAAAGAAAAACCACTCAGTTCAACCGGCCAAAATTCAAACCTCACTCTCCCCGTAATCCATTGGGAGCAGGATGAACTAGACCATGTGGACACTGATGCGAGATTTATCTTTCTAGTCTGGAAGCTTGGCGCGCCTTGGTATTAATAAATGACTTTCGAAAAGTATAAACAAGTATATTATGTTGTAACTTAATAATTGATTGAAAAGTTATTCTTTTGATACTAATATATGCATTAATTTTGTTAATAGTTTAATTCAGTGTTAGGTCGTATAATGCTACCGGGGTAAAAAGAGAATGTTAAAACTGTACACCTATCTGTATGAGACTAATTGTACTTACTCGGTCACCATTTGGTCAACCATAAATAATCTCCTCTCTAGATGGAGATGTATTCCCCTTAATACCCAATAAATAAGAGTTTTAAGAGGACAGTTTAGACGTGGACGAACTTAAAATCATACAATTTTAAACAATTGGTCGAGGGTAGTGGGTGCTCCTAAAAGAGGGTGGAGATTAGGCCTATGGATGTGAAAATGTATCGATACTTTACTAATATCGGTATTTTCTTCTCAATGCTAGTATTTTTATTTGATACGTTTACTGATATTAGTACTCACACTCCAGTATAGAAATGGTGTCGAAAGAAACCAATTTTTTGTTATCTTCACGCATGGCCCATGCTGAGATTAAATGTTTATTAAGGTTGTCTGTGGAGGAAGAACAAATGACACTATTTTTCAATTCTCCCTCATTTTCTGCATGCCAAGCAAGAAGCAGCTCTAGCATTCAATCTCTTTTAGCTTATCACAATTCATAGCTGTTCTTTCATCTTTGTTTATCCATACGGTCGCCTGACTGGTTGACAGACAAGTAGAGACTAGTCTATCTTACACCCCCTTCCTTTATCAATGAGCAGGATCACAATAAACTCAGTCTATTCAAGGTGCTCCAAGCAGACACTTTTATCTGTAAATGTAGCATGGCGTCCATTATTCTAGCGTTTGTTAATAGTTAATAATATATCTTGTTAGTGTACATAAATGACGAAGGTAGTTAAGAAAATGGCACCTCCTAAAAGTAAATCATGAATTTTTTTTTAAGAAATTGGGACCCGACTCGGTGGCATAGTTAGCTAAAGCGCTATTTTCGTGTTGAGCTAGACTGCCGAGGACGGGAAGATCGAGGTTCAAATCTCGGTCGGTTGAACTGATGGTGGTTTTCCTAAATGGTTTTCCAGTCTCCTTCCACAAACATTTGGGTTTACATCTTCTAAATTCAACATTCCCAATTTCTAGCCCACTAGCGTAATTAATACTTAAGCGTATAACGGGAACGGGTAGTAAGACCTGGTACTTAGAAAAAAAACATGTTAAATAACGAAAAATCATCTAGTAAAATTTGCTTTAGACTATTAAAAACCATTATAATTTTCAGTGTTTAGATAAAAATGAAAATACAATAATGATGCAAAAGTTGAGATTTTTTTGTAACACCATGTCTTACTACCTGTTCTGGTTATAGGCCTATGTACTATTAAACTATTGGGTTAGGGATTAGAAAATATTAATTTAGATTAAATGCACCCGCATTTTTATTGGGAGAGTGGAAAGCCATTTAAGGAAAACCACCCTCAGTGCACCCGACTGGGATCAAACCCCGATCTCCCTGTCTTTGGCAGTCTATTCCAACATGAGACTATCGAGTTAGACCACGCGGATACCATAGTGGGTAAGAGATGATTAATAATAGTACTAGATAGAAAAATATTTTTCCAGATTAAAATTTCGATACCGATACTTAGTGTTATTGATACTTTTCTTTCGATACTAGTAGGGTAACGATATTTATCTTCCGATAGTTTTAATGAGTACTTCATAGATACTTTTCTTCGATACCTCTACTTTAATTTCCTCTCTTCCTACTAGGGGAGGTCTTGATGACTACTTCCTATTAGAAAAATAACGGTGTCGATAACGCACATAAAACCGATTAAAACAATCCCGTATTATGTTAAAATGTACTGTTGTGACCCTATCAAAACATGACTTTTTTTAGTAGAGGAACGCTAGAGCTAGGTTTCTATCGTTTTACTTTAATATCAAAAGCTTAAATTTTTGGGTAACGCGTCGTTGAACTATTTTTTAGAAGCATTTAACTTTTTAACTCTTCAGAAACCTGTTGATAACTTACGCCTACATTTTGGTGAAAGTCATATTTAAAAGAATCAAACCATTTTTTAAATAATGCGTGATTAAAAAAAACATTTCTTAGAAAACATAATTGAACTAATTTCAGAATGAAGGGTAGTGTTATTCTTGTGTAAAGCAGTCCTCAAGCAGCCATTTATAAAGCAACATTTAAATGTAAACTACGTTTCTTAGGTCTTAATACTAAGTATTTTACATTTAGTGTAACTTTATTTATTTTTTGTTTATTTATTTGAAGTATTTAGGATCTTAAAGTGCATTTTCTGAACAAACTGATCATAACAGCACACGCGAATTTCTATGAGCCAGAGTGAAAAGGCCTAATAATTTTTCTGGCAAAGGTATTTTCACATACCGTCCAGGGTTATTTTTCATGCCACAATACATGGGACCGACAGCTTTACCTCCAATCCGATGAAAGTTGCGCAACGGATTTTTATCGCCCAAGAAAAATCTGTTTACTCCAGCTGTGTTTGAACCCACGATCACCGAGGTCAATGAGTGTCTAACTGATAAACTAAAGATCCCATGATCAATTTTTTCAAGGTCTAAAAAATTGTATTGGTTAAATTAGAGGTTCCGCTTGGAAATATAGGCTACACTAAGAAACTAACGTCTAGAATGCTGGCATTTTTGTTGTTGTTCTAGAGTTAAGTTTGTAAGTTGTGTGATGATACAGTCAAGTGTGTTAGAAAGATTACTCCCAGTAACTTTTTTTCCACCTCTTGTTTTCTCTGTTTTCCACATTCAAAGACAGGTAACGACGGAGGAAAAGAAAGTATTGGCGGTTAAAATAATAATAACAATAATAATAATAATAGCGCGTCTGGGCCACATCCCTCGTAGCCCAGTAGTGGAAAGATTAGCCAGTACTAATGTACCGTCACCCAGGGTACGTCCGAATGTACTAATCGTACATCCTCTTCGTGGAGTGTCTATCCATGTCCCGATGAGATGATATAGTGTGACGGCAAAAATATGACGGGGGTGAAGCCAATGAAGATATTAACCTAACTTAACCTAATTAACCAAACCCTGGTAACCATAGGAATTATTTACCTTTCAATAAAAATCCCCCTGTATCAACCGGGAACTAAACCCAGGACCTCTTGTTGAGCAACCAGGGGCTATGACCACTATACAACGGGGCCGTTTGGAGGCTACAATAAAGACAAAATAGAACCACGGTTTCCCCATCAACTCCACACACAAAACCTTATTCCTAACATATACAATTTTTCTTAGTCTAAAAAAACATGACCTTAAAAACGAATTTTATTTATCTCAGAAGCTTTTTTTATTTATTTTTATTGTTTTCCTCTCGTGCTATGGCCATTGTTCACTGGAGCCCTGAATAAATCTGTTTATAGTGAATTATTTAAATTGATGAACATGAGGAACACAAGGCTAATGGCTCAGACGACAGCTTGTAGGGTAATAATAATAATTCGATAGCTTTATGCAAATAATTGCATGAAAATACTGTAATTACGACCACGTTCATGTCCAATAATATTTAATGGATATTACTTTACTAACCTAAATAAATATAAACGACACCATTATTATTATTATTACCATTATTATTATTATTATTATTATTATTATTATTGATAATAATAAATTAATTACAACGCAAGTATTATAGTAGTACCAGAAAACTACCTTTGGGAAAATGAGAGCCGAAGAAATAAATATACATCTCAGCCAGAATTCACACGAGTTTATTTTTATCTTAAGTTTGATCCCTAAGCACTAAGTCTAAAACCAAGACTTGTAATATAAATATCACACGATGAGTTTTGTTCAATATGATTCATAGTTAGTTTGTTCCAGAAACATTCCATTCCAGGAGGACGGTGCGGTGAATCCTGCACGTGTTCGTGTTAAGGTTTTACTTGAGTATTTTTCCAGGGTGATGGGAACAATGAGTGATTGCAGATGAAATCAAGTAATGTATACAGAGTGGGGCAGAAGGGTCGACATATTTAATAACACACTATATTTACGGTTTTAACTATTAAATGTTTCAAATTAAACTTAGAATAACAACAAAATATTGACAATTTTCTGCATACTCTTTAATTAATAACTTTTTAGAAACAATGTTCTTAAGATGGCCACCAATATATTCAATACTTTGTTGTATGCCCTTCTCTAATATTGACATAACTTTGTTCGATGGCGCTTGTTGAATTGCTTCAACTTTCACCCCACGATAAAATACCCGGTGTTGCTAAGTCTGGTGGACGTGGTAGCCAGGTGATGTCCCAAAATCATACAAAGAGGTGCCCAGGAAACTGTGCGAAGAACTTCCATTGATGTTCAACCATTCTGACCTCTGAACTGCAACGTAATGGAATTGATACAAACAACATGGGGCAACGACCCACACAGTCCGAACATCGGCCTACTCCAACCGACTACCCTTCGGTCGGCCGCCCAACTCCATCACAACCCAGGCGGCAGGAACGGACTTTTTACTGTGGGGAATGTTATTGTCATATCTACACGACTAGTCCAAGCGCAATCCAGGAACTTAAAGCAATTCAATAAGCGACATTACTCAAAGTTATGTCAAGATTTGAGAAGCACTACAACAAGGTTTTGCGTATAATGGTGTCAATCTTGACTATATTGTCTTTTTTTAATCAAGACTATGAAGAAAATTGTCAATATTTTATTGTTATTTTAAGTTTAATTTGAATAATTTAGTTGTAAAATAATATAGATAGCTTTATTAAATGTGTTAACACTTTCTGCCCCACCTATATATATATGTCGTATTATTAGTATACATTCAACATTAAGTGGAATATGTAAGGATCACTGAACTTATTTGTAATGCCATAATGTTCGAAAAAATGAACCACAAAACCTATAGGCCTATTTGATAATTAAAATGGCTGTCAAAACATATTTCAAAATAGTAATTTTTTTAAATAATATTAAATGCGTGATACAAAATGAAATAAAATATTTTTCCGGTAACTACAACTCAATCTTTTAAATTATGAATTTTGGTCAATTATTTTAAATTTTAATGAGAATCAACAATTGCAATATTTCAATATATTGTCTATTTAATAAATATTTACCTATTCCAGGAAATAACTCCATCAAAGAATATTGGTTAAATATGTGCAAGTACCGGCTATTAGAAAGGTCATATTTTAACCACAGCAATATTTAAATATTTAAAGATAAAAAATAAGAATGGTAAAAAATCAATAATATATACAAAATATATTTTTAACCTAATATATTTGGGTAGTTTGATATATATATATATATATATATATATATTATACTACTGGCAATGTGTGTAATCCAGGCATTTTATAAAATGTCTAGGCTTTCTATATTACGCATAAGTGGTTATGGTAACGTATGAAATAACTGAGTTTTGCTGGTGTATTTCTTTCTTTTCCTGGCTAATATATATAATACCGAAAATATGTCAGGTAAAGTATTAATAAAACGAATCTACTTTTACAACCAATGGTTCAAATTCATTAAAACAGTGCACTTAAGTTGTCACTATGTCTTGGTTTATTAACGCTTTGGTTTGAAAGAAAAAAATTATGAATCAGACAAATACAAGAAAAATTTACTGTTGAAAAGTTCATATTTATTAACGCAAGCAGAGTTAAAACGAACCTTGGAATTACACTGTATATATTCATTGTAACACAAAAACATTTAATTGTTTTGCACATGCACTTCAATCATCCTTCACCTGCTGATATGCACATGATCTTAGTGACATTTCCTTATCGACAGGAATGTCTTCCTGCATAATGAAAAATACTATCTTGCATGTAGTTGCTCTAGGACTATTTGTGATGTGCACAACTTATAGAAAACTTCATTCGTGACGTTTATTACGATGGCCAACATAATGCGAGCATCTTCTCGGCCTTTATCTACGTCAGGTATGGGTACTAAAATTGTGGTGCCTTGTTAAACTGGTGGAAACTTGCTGTCATATAATATTTCCATTTTCTTTGCCCGTTGCTCTAGGTTTGCCCTTGCATTTTATTGGCCGTTAGCAGCATTCTTGTTGTTGATAAAAAGAGGCCAAAATATGGCTGTCCCATATCATTATTCCTTGTCATCATCTCCAGTACAGTTGCCACATATGTCATGAATATTGTAACCACAAAATGAACACTGATGAGTCCTGCTTGTGACTTTATAACACACACAAACACACACAACATATTCGTGAAGGAGACACTTCAAGTGTAGTTGATTTCAATTATATTGTAGATTCATCAAGGCATGCTGACACTTGAATTGAGGTTCTAAGCTGAGGTGGTTCTTCATTCATATTTTATTATATTTAATTAATAATATTTTCCAAATATTCCTCATCTTAAATTGTTTGCATGACTATCCTTATGAAGATTTGATGTATACAGCCCAACCTAACTTTACGGCCGAACAGATTCTCATGTGGAGGTTTTTTGATACCGGCATGGCGGGCTCTGTTTTTCATTAACTGAAAGAATCGTATTCCTTGACTCCAATGGGAAGTTTTTAATCTTGTTGTATATGTTGTATGTTGTCTATATCTTGGTTCGCCCGTTCTTCACTCACCGGGCTATGAATATAACGAGGTTTCCCATACATAACTTTAAGGTTGTGCCAGTATTACTGTCTTAGTACTAGAAACAACTTGGTTGGCAAACTCTCTACCATTATCGGATTGCATGATTGATGGTGTACCAATAAGCGTATAAATGTAGACAGGATTGTAAGTGACCTCTTTAGCCCTTTTTGTTTTGAGAGCTTTAAGTGACACAAATTTTGTTATATAATCCATGTATATTCTTTTAAAAAAAATTACTCACCATCAGGGTGGGTCTGCAAGTCAGTTGGGTCAACTTGACTAAGACAATTAAATTCTGAATTAATTATTGGCTTGACCACAACTAATATTTTACAGATCTTATGCTTTTGCTGACAAGGTTCAAACAGCAGGAGGGACAGTTAAATTTCAAGTACCTGTTAGACAGTTCCTTAATCATGCGATCTCATCACCCATCTTGCCCGATCCACTGATGTGTCTCATGAAGCAGATCAAAAAAATCACCATCAGACACTTAAAATACAACAGCACTACCTACTTCCTTTATTGAATCTATGGGTTTTTTGTTTATATTCAATGATCATTATATTATAATTATTTAAAAACCAGCTACGACGAAGCTTGTTGTTTGCGCTTTTAGAACGACCTACTTCACTCACTTAGTCTCGGTAAGAGAAACAGAATATTTTACAATATCACTCTATTTTTGAGCTAATTATTGTAAAATCGTTCTTTCATTGTACTTACTTGATCATTATAGGCTTTTTTGCCATCTTAAACGCTACTGGATCAAACTGTGTGAGCTGGGATGGATTGATGGGCAGCCTGAGAGGGTTGGAGCAGAGTTGACAAGCGGGTGTCAGTGGGGACAGATATGAGCTGGTGGGTAGGCGTCAATCTGTCAAAATATAACTTTAATTTCACACATTGCCAAATACTTAGCCAGCGTTATTTACAATTCCTAGGCAATGGATGAAACATTATGTTTTTTAAGCTTCGCCTGGATATTTTACATACACATTACACACATTGCCAATAACATATATACCTTTTTGTCGTAAGTTTTATATTTGTCAAACCATACAACTTAAATAAGAATTTAGTTATTATTTTTAAATAAAATCAAATATTTGGTGCAACCATAGATAAATCATGGTTTCTAAAAGTAATGTAAACAAAGAATGAGTGTACAGATGATTAACTGCATTCACAGCAGAGAATATTGGAACTCGCTAGGTAAATCGGGTTTTTGTTGGAAGCTACCATTTTCACATACCTCATTTAAAATGAGTGTTCATTTTTCAAAATTTGTTACGCCATTTTCTGGTAATTATTTTGACTACCTGAAATAGGCTTATCAAATTGTATACAAATATTCATATTACAGGTGTGTTCGAGCTATATGACCAAAAAAATTTTTTGCTAGGTATAGGGGATGTCCAAACAAACATTTTTTGAGGGGGGGGAAGGAGAAGGGGAGATATCCTCACGTTCCCCCTTCCCATTCGACTGGAAGTTTAACTAATACAACATTAGATTATGACGCAAATTCACCTTTTCTAAAGCCTAAACTTTAATGCGGTGCTTCCCAAACTTGTTAAAACCACGGCCCAATTTATTTAACAGGTGATTTCACAACCCACCAAGCTTTAATGAACGTGATGGGAGAAATACATTTTTTTTTTCACTATAGAATTTTTCATGTTTCAAATAATTTCAAAATGTTCCCATTTCAAAAACTTTTCATGACAGACACTTTGGGGGTTCATGGTTTATTTAAAAATAGACTCATGCAGTCATGGAGCTGTAAATTATCTTAGTAATGATAACATTATTATGAATTATTGTAATAAGCTTGCTTTGGTGGCCGCATGATTTAAGGTATCACTATCGCAATAAATGAAATGGCGGATGATGGGGAGATTGGGCTTAGAATCCTAGTTGGGTTTACTGAGTGTGGTTTTTTATAAACAATAGATCTACAAAACATTGGAAAAAAAAAATTCTTGATGATTTTTTTCTCAAATTAAATATATTTTTCTTCTTTTAGCGATGTTAAATTCACTCTTTAATACCCAAATATTCTTATAAATGAACAAATATGCCAGCTTTAAAAGTTGTTAGTGCTATTTTCACGTATTCATACGTTAATTCATGCTACCTACAACTGTCGCGTTTGATAGATAGTAAAAATATTTATGAAATAATAATATAAGTAATAATAATAATAATAATAAAGGAAATTGTTAAAATATTGACCGTAAAAATGTGTGTAATTTTTAAGAGGTGTTATAAATGTCCATTCCTAGGAAAATCAAGGTGTAGTCGGTCGTTCCCACGGTCATACTCAACTTGTACCGAATTAGTACACTAAAAAAGGCTCGTCTGTGCGAGACATAATAAATAACTTGGAAACTCTTAAGATAAATGCCAAGGCTTACATCTATTATTGTATAGATTACTGTCAGCTGTGAGCAAATTAATTTAAATTTCCAAACACTAATTTACAAAAAGGTTAATATTAAATTCATAATTGGTCGTTATTTGTCTGGCTAAGCTTAAAAACTTGTATCGGTTAAACTATTATAGTCTGTTTTTTCTGGTAGTAAGGAGGTCGTGGCTCAAATCATATTTGAGTGTAATGGGACTTTTATTTTTCCAAATAGTTTCCCACTCTATTTCCACACAAATGCAAGTAAGTCAACACTTTCTCTAAATTATACTGGACTTTCCCTCATTAGAGTGATTTTGGATAGCCCGGGCTAATCTTATGACTGTGTATTGAATATTTTTTAATTAAACAATGTTGACATTTTTATTGTTGATACATTGCCCAACAATTTTTTTGTATAGCGTTTGTATTTATTTATTTTAGGCATTTAATATGCACTCACTGAACCAACTGATTAAATCAGTACAAGAGAATTTCTATGAGCGAGGGCGAAAGGTCTACCAATTTTGCCGGGAAAGGTATTTTCACATACATTACAGGGTTCTTTTCATGCCACAATCAACATGGGACCGACGGCTTTACTTTATATCCAAAGGAAGCTGTACTGCGGATCTTTATCGCTCAAGAACCCCGGATGGGTTTGAACCCACGAACATTTGCTCCTGAGGCGAGCACTTTACCCCAAGACCACCGANNNNACCGAGGTCAACCGTTGTATAACAGAGTCATATATTGTGGTTTATATATTGTTTCTATATTATATTAACAACCTTTAACCAATTAGTTTAAAACGTTCGGATAACCTTGCACTTGGTCCGGGTTCAAATCTTGGGTGCACTAAAGTACAATTACTCAAGTATGTTTTTTCATCTTCTATTCACAATATTGCGGGTGGATTTTGTTTAAAGCTGCCTTACTCATAAGTCATAACCCTTTCTTAGTTTAAATCTTTAGTAGCCCACGGGTACCACCGAAAATAATTACTAAAGATATAAAAATCAAATTATAACTTAGTGTGTTTCAAATAACTTACTATTATGGAACTCGACCATTATATATATATTTGAGCTTGAAATATATTTTTGAATGACCATAGAGAGTGTTTTGTTTAACCTTTGCGTTTCCTAATACTACCCGTCCGGGCTATCAATACTTGTTTATTACACTATTAAAAACGAGATAAAGGAGGTATAATGTAGAATATAAGTACACGCGTTTGCGTACAAGGAGGAAAAGAAACTTTATAATAAAACTCCTCTCAATCCACTCGACTGGGTTTAAATCTCTAACCTCTCTGTCACAGGAAAACCAGACGAGACGCGCTTGAATTTTAACCCATATGATAACTAATGAGGGCAGAATAAATATTGGAATTTCATTTGCTACTTCGTTAGTTGGTGCTCTAGACAGCGTGATCACCTGTATTATACATCATAGGCATTTCAATAACCCCTCATAAGAAAGTGTATTATTACTTAACTCACTACAGACATGTTTGCAAAATTAGCAACAAATATGAGTCCCATTTGCTTATAAACACATCTTTGATACAAATCATATAAGTACCAGTTCTTAAATTTACAGTCGGGTTCAATAAGATCGCTTTGCTCTTGTGCACAATCGACAAGAAGACCAGGTTCTATTACAAGCCAAGCGCATCTATTTTTCTTTGAAATGATTTTTACTGTGAGTTTTTTCATTCTCTCTCCAAGCTAAGGCAGGTGAACTTAATGCATTTAATGTCTTCTTTCCTAACTCTTATGTTGTGTCCCTCTCCACTTCTTACTACCAGTCCGGATTATCCCCATATTTACATTAATTAATGCGGGTCGGTGATGACTAAGGTGAATAGTAGAAGAACTATATATGCATGTGCATTAAGGAGAAGTGGGAGATTATTTTGTAAAAACTGCCAAGAGTGTCCTCAGCTGGGATTCAAACCCTGAACTCCCCCATCACTGGTAAGACGATACGAGATATACGCCTTGGTCCACTAGTCCAACAGTGCGGGTCCGAACTATTAAACTAACCTCTTGTACTAAACGTAAAATAAAAAGTAGGCTAAATATGTTATTTTAGGTTAGAAATTAGGAATCAATAATGAAAACACTGACTTGTATTCAAAAACAATCTGCACCTGCTAACTAACTACATATTCTACTTATTTCAAATAAACGGCAAGTCTACCTTCGCTCAAGAATGCATTGTCGGAATAAGTTGAAGCCAGTAAAAAAACAAAAAAAAACATATATTTCCCATGCTCATAGTGTCTTTCATATGAAGTGCACGCCTACTTTAATCTCTCCTTTAGCCAATTAACTACAGCTCTTACGGACCAGACTACCTTGGATTATTATGGTAGTATTTCCTCTCGATTGCTTGACTCTTAACATCATTTGAACAGAACAAGGATCATGCATATAATGTGATTTCACTGTGTTTTAATGCACATCAATTATTTTAATTGAATATTTTCCAACATTTTCCCAACTCGCCACTGAGTCAAGGCATTAAAGATAATAAAATTCTGTGTTCTATATAGTTTTTATTCTTTTTTAATGCATCGATTGTAACCCACTTTAAAATGCCTGGGAATAAACCTTTTGGCGTTCCTACAAATATAAAATGGTTCATAAGCCACTTATATCTTTTACGGAGTCTTCAATTTTTAATCATATGAAGTCAGGCCCGTACTGAAGGGGTAAAGGGAGACTCTCCCTCTTCTCCGAGGGTGTTATTGATAGTGGATTCTGGTATTTCCCCTCAATGCCTAGACTAGTAGTTAGTTCAAATTTGATCAAACTAATAACACCTACAAAACTAATTTGGTTTAAAAATAACTCAAAATTGCGTTATAGAGAGAGGGAAGAGTTTAATGTTAAATAAATATCCTTGTCATAGCTTGTTGGGGGATTTCACTACGAGCCCTCCCCCCTCGCTTTTTTTTTTTTTGTAAAAATAGTTTTGGTACGTTTCTGTAGGAAGGACTTGGTTCGTTATTACCACCACATCCGTACTATTTTCTTGCGGCTCTTTAACTCTTGCATTATTTTTGAATAAGGTGGTAGGAGAAATGAGGAGGGGGTAACGAAACAAGGGGGCGGGGGTGGTATTAAGCAGGTGGAATGATAATAAAAAAAGGAAGAGAGGAGGCTAGGGCTAAGTACAAGACGAGAGAATGTTGTGCAGAATGGTTTGGAGGGGGAAGGAGGAGGCTAGGAGAAGCGGTGGTGAAGCGAGACGATGGCCCCGCTGTTGGCCAGTTGACGGCACTCGATGGTGAGCGGTGCTCTAGTTGGGTTGTCGCTGAGGTACTTCCGTTCGGTCCAGTGAGCCACACACAGTGCGTAAAGGTGCGCGCGCGCGTCTCAACATCAATGCAGCGTGGAAACGCGACGGACCTTACCATCCTAAACAACCTGTCCCTGAATACGTCACGTGTGACAGTGTTTGGTTCCCAGTGACCAAACTTAACAAACATTGGATTCTGATTCAGTCGTGCGGTAATTTTTTGATATTTTTCGTGAAATACAAGATATTTGTTATACACTTTTAAACAGAAATCAGACAAGTTTTTTATTTACTCTCTGTTTGTTTCTAAGGTTTGTAACTTTTGAAGTGAGACTTTTATTATATAATTTGTGTACACTATTTACATTTTTTTAATTTAAATTTGTGCTTTTATAAGATAATTTTATTGAACGGAATATTTAAGTTTTCATCTTGAGACTACCCTAGCTGCTTTATTCAACTGACTTCATTTCGGTAAGTAGACGAACACATATTATTTTGATTTACTATTTTAATATATTTATGGTTTTTACTATTGCGAGAATCTGTATTAAAATATATGTTCTTCTTACATAAACTACTTTTAAACCATAAATTAATGCGAATTATCAAAATAATAATACACAATTTTTTCAAAGGCGTTTTAACGGACCTCTCATATTAGCTAGCGTTTAATGGGACATAGTTTAATTTGCAATATTCTGTTGGACTGTAATCCTACTCAAAGATCGTTTTACATTTAGAATGTCTTAATGTATTAAAATACAATAATTGGTTTGTAAAGTTACAAAATTATATCAAAACTTATTCGAAACTCTTAATAAACTGATACAATTTATTATTTAGAATTATAATGCAAAATATATCCTTGATTCTAAATATTTCCCATAGAAACAAACATACACATCTATTTACGTTCGAACAACATTACAATGAATAATGTTCTTTAAGGAATTAACATATTTTTGTTTATTTTGGGTGTTTTTAAGTAGAGATTTCTTAATATAGACAAAACGTATTTTCTAATCCCAAATTAAATTCGGAAATTTGATTTTTTTTTGTGATTCCAGTAATTCTAAATTTTAAATAAATTTTACTACAGCCAAATCAACTAATATTAAAGTAAATTGAGATAAGGATTGTATCAACTAACCTCTGATATATAAACACAGTTATCTGAGATGGTTATAAGTAAAGTGTTTGGTGACTAAACAATTAGAATTCTAACGTCAAGAATGTTTACGTCTTGATCTTTATTGCATCACTAATTTAACTGATCTTTAATACTAGTCAAATCAATCCTTATTAATATGTAGCCAAGCTACATATACTCATCCTACCCTGAAAGGTATCACCTTACCTTGACTGATTACACTATGCCTTATCTTGTTGGCTTTGCCATAGTGGAACCATGCAAGGTGAGCGTAATACCTTTCAGAGTAAACAAAGGGTATAACTTATCTTAAGGTGAGATGTAAGGGACGCGGGAAAAATCCAGTGTTTTTTGCAGTTTTTAGAGCAAAATTTTTTTTGGCCAAAATAAATAGAATATTGCTCAAGTACAAACATAGAAATTAATTTTCTTCCCATGGTGACCTCAAAGTTGTTTGAATTTCTGTCAAGGGTGTTCTGGAATTTAATGATAACATTTTCTCTGAGGGCGTACCTAGGGTGTTTTTTATTAAATTATTTCCTTCTCTCCTGCCACGAAAATACAGGTATACCTCCTCAATTATAGCCTTACTCATTATTAACACATTGGAGTACTTAATATATATGCGTATAACCCAAATGGGAAGTAAGACGCAGTGCTAAAAAAATACATGCATATATTGTATCAAAAAGTTATCAAGCTAGATTTATTTTTTCAAATTACAAAATTTCAATAAATCTAAGTCTCATCTATTAAAAAAAAGGTTCATTGGATAAAATTTTGGGTTTAGCTATAATGAAACCAATTGCATATAATTACTAGTTGTTACTTTTCAAATGCCCATTCATAGTTTTGTTCCGTTCCAAAGTCCCGGAGATTGCCTTGAAGGGTTGAAATGCCATCCGAGTTGGTTCCCGTCATATCTCGTGCTCGGTGTGATGTTATCCCAAGTATCGCTCGTGATGAAGACAACAGGTGGCAAGCAGGCGGCAAGGAGACTTCGACGAACGGTTAAACACCCAACCTCACGGATTCTGACACAATCGTCCACGGATAGCTTGTTTCGTTGTTTAACCGGTAACTTTACTGCACTTGATGATCGATTAACAGATTTGGTAAAAACTATTAATCATTATATATAACTAGAGCTAAACATTGTAAATGTGGAACTTGCCAAACTGATGCGTGCGCACCCTTTTAAACAATATTAGTACGGTCTTCTTTGAGACATATGATTACAATAACAAAGAAACGAGTGGACCAATTTTGACAGGTTAAGGTGTAGATATATTTTCAATAAAATGAAAAATATTTTCCTAGCGAATTCTGTGTGCGCAGTTGCTCAACTGTACAGTCATTAATTATTGTTTATATCACCATGTAAGTCATTATTTAGATATTCTTATATCGGCAAACAAAATATTTATCTTTGGCTAAAAATGACTCAATTCTGAATTAAATTATATGAGGTAACAAATAAAATAAATTACTTCAAAAATGTGTATACACAAAACAAACCATTGATATTAGGCTATAAATAATTTGGTTTGCATTGTAACGTTTTATTCGTCTTTATCTATCTACCTCTGGTATTATCCAATTTTCTAAGAATTTCATTTAATTTTCCAATTTAGCATAGTGGCAGAGGGGTATATTTAAGCTTTCATGGTGTGAAGAAGTGAAATGTACGTTTTGATATTTTAATTCAAACCTTTACAAGTAATTCTAATTCATTCTATAAAACTTTTCACACAAATAACAAACAAAACTTTGATTACATTCCAACACTAAAATGTGCAGCCATCGTAGCAAGTATTCACTATTACTTTAGTTTATGTTTACGTAAGTCCTTCGAAACATTCTCCAAAATCCCAATCAATCTTTTTTTTTCCGTGTTCTTCTAAAAATCAACTCAACACAAACCATGAATGTTTTAAATCTCCGAGGCCATGTTAAAGTTTTACCAATCTTTAGTTATGTTATATATTTACTCGTATTTTCGACCAATAATGATGACTTAGCCAGCAAGTAATCATGGTTTATGCCTATAAATAACCTATTAATACAAAATATTGATACAATTATTACCTTATTAAGTAATTAATATGTCCATAGAAAGTGGTCTATTTCAGACGCATTGTGTAATATTGAATTTAGAAAAGGAAGTATTTTGACAAGATATTGGAGGATTTCAACATGTTTGTTTGTGTGATATAGCGTCAATATTGCATGTGTTAGCACTGTAGCGTACAAACAAGTATTTCAGTTAAGGAGGCATCGTTTTGGAACTAAACCACTACCTAGAAAAACCTTACTTTAATTTGCGTCTTTTTTAAATGTCCCAAGATAAAATTATACTCTTGGGGAACTTATCCAAGAACGTCAAAGAAGATCCCTGTGATCTTTTAGCCACTATTGTAGTTACATGTATTAATAAACACAGGTTACAGATAGTTTTACATATTAAAATATAGTCATATTTATTAAATACTTGCTAACATCAAATTAACCTGTGTATGGAATTTAGTGAGCTACGTTAATGAAATATAATGTGAATTTATCCTTGAATTGAAACAGAAATTTAGCGTGCAATGTTTGTAGACCCTCAGGAAATGACTTCTTACAGTTTTAAAATGGAAACAATGTTTATTTATTAATACCATCTTAAAAAATAATTGGTAGTTAGGTTAATACGTCAGACATAAAGTTATCCGATTATGTGTTTTAAAATTACAGATTATAGTCTATTGAGAATTTAAAATTCCATAGAGCCTATGTAGTATGACTAGCCCAGTATATTAGTGGAGTATTAAACCAGTGCTCTAATAAATTATCCGGAGACTTTACGACCATAAACATTATAACAACGATATAATTAGGATTTAATCGATGTTTCGTGGTGCTATCATGCTTTTAATGATTAATTGACTAATTTGTAATCGAATACGATATAAGTTGATTGATTCTTTGCCTCTGGTATAAGAAATGAATCACTTAAAGTGGTATGGTGTTCGAATAGTGTCTAGATAGAAATAGCAAGGCTAACTAGGCACTTTATCTTTTATATCGCCGCTTTATGGTCCATCATCTCATCGACAAACGGATTAAATGCCCATAATTTGTATTTTGAAGCCTTTATATTTTGTTCTTGCACTAGAGTCAGTTACAAATAAGCAAGCACTGTTCTATTATCTATGTATGTATATGTATAAATAAAATATATAAGTTAACATTGGGATGATACCCACGATATCCCGTTATCGTGTATTCTACAAGATCGCACTGCAATTGATTGACGCGAAGGTAGAAGTTTGAATCTCAGCCAGACACATCAGGCGTACACCCTGAGGCGATTCGGGAAGTCCCTCGTCCTAATAATCCAGGTGGATGAAATGACTTTCAATGGATGTGACGGGACAGTATTTAAAGGAGGGTGATAGTGCCTCCACAAACTGTTGAAATTTATATATATATCACAGTCTAAAATATTTGTTTTCCACACGTGCAATTAGTAAGTGATTAATATTTTGTCAAAAATAAATAAAAATTAATATAATAAGCTGTAATTTTGGTAAAGATCTTACTACGACTGCAATATATGGAGCCAATATATATATATATATATATATATATATATATAATAAGCTGTAATTTTGGTAAAGATCTTACTACGACTGCAATATATGGAGCCAATATATATATATATATATTGGCTCCATATATTGCAGTCGTAGTAAGATCTTTACCAAAATTACAGCTTATTATATTAATTTTTATTTATTTTTGACAAAATATTAATCACTTACTAATTGCACGTGTGGAAAACAAATATTTTAGACTGTGATTTTATTAACATAAACAAAATCTTATATCTCAGTAAATCTAGTGGCTAAGTATGGAATTATAAATCAAACTTATTATGATGACAATTTTTTATTTAAATAATAGATTTAGCATTGAGTATCTAACGGTTAATTTTGTAAATAAGAAATGATAATGTTGAAACTTTGAAAAGAAATATATTTGTTTGGTTTTGGGGCCTCCAAATCTGACCATCCCCGCCGATATAAATCCTGCCCTGGGATGCGAGATGAAATTTTAACTGGTCGATCCAGTTGGTAACGTGTTGACCAGGGGCCATGTTCTATATATACAAAATATACTTTTCGGAACTCAATTCAATAATTATATTACTTCATTAATTAGGGATGTGCAAGTAGGGAGTTTTCACTTCGAGTCGAGTATAAATAGAAACTAGTTATATTATTGTTCGAGTAGTATAGATCAATACAATAATTATTTCAAGTTGAATTTCTGTAACAGCACAAAAATTTTACTCACTTTGGTGGCTGTGGGGTCTAACGCACCACTCTTGAATTAGATTAGATTGCCCATGACGGGGAGATCAAGGTTCGAATTTTGGTCGGTTGTACTGAGGGTGGTATTTCCTAAATGGTTTTCAACTGTCTCGCCACACAAATGCGGGTATATTTCCTATAAATATAACCTTCATTATCCTTAAAACTATTACCTTAATTAGTACATAAGCGTATAACCCGAACAGATAGTAAGATATGGTGCTAAAAACATAAAAAAAATTATAATCACACAAATACTTATTTTTAAATAAATTTAATATAATTGTAGATTTTTTTTAACTAGACAAAAGGAAATATTGAATGATTCTATTTGACATGAAATTATATCTTAAAATTGAATCAAATTAATCGAACGAATAATTTTTTTAAACACATAAAAAAAATTGAGTTGGTACTCAAAGATTTTGAGTTTTGTGAAATTCTTTGAGTCGTGTTCGAGCAGCTACTAAACCTCAACTTCAACTAGAATTTTCGAGTACTCGCACACCCATAATATTATTTGTAGGGCTTATATCTTTATTTGAAATTAGTAATATTTTAAAATAAGAATACTATAGCTATTAATGTAATGAGAGCTATGAAACCTAATAGGTAACGCCTATCAATGTGGTTTACTAATTCCCTTTCAACACTAATGCAGGCCCATTTCCTCTTAGTTGACCTCCCGATCCTTGTCCCAAGGTATGCAGTCGCTTTGCCTGAACGTTTGATGGCTTTATGGGTATTCTAAACATTAAAGACTCATTTACTTATTTTTAAAATCGTACTTTCCATTAAATATTGTTGACGTGTCCTAAAATGCCATCGACGTCAAATCGAAATAAGTTTGGTAATTTCAATAAACGCTTTTTTTTTTTAGCAAGAATAGGGAGTTTTTGTTGGAAGTTTCCATAACAGGTAGGGTAGATTATTCCTATAAATGTCTCGAGCGTTCCAAGTGTTGATATGTTCCTTGACTTTTATTGTTTAGTCGTAACACGTAATAACCATAAAATACACTATTCTGTTGCAGATTCGTAAAACGGACACGAGCAAAAACTAGTTAGATAGTAAGGTTATTCAAATATATCTAATTTTACGTCTGAATAGATATATTTTCGAGATAATCCGGTGATTGTGAATAAACATAAACTTAACCAAAAATATAATAAAAAATATATCGAGGTTACATAACTGAATCTATCGTATAACCTCCAATAAATAGTACTATCAAGAGCATAATTTGTATGGACTGTATTGACTCATTTTTTTGTTGCAACGTGTTATTAATGTTCATCCAGTCTAAACACATTTAATCACGCCAAAATGATAAGGATGAGAAAGGTAGAATTGATGTACAAAATATGCCAGCGATTGCGTGAAGGAAGATAGGGAAAAAGACTGGCAGAGATTGGAACTCTGATCCTTCCACTACCGGCAAAATATAATAAGTGAGCTTAACGTTTAGTCCTCTACCCACCGATACGTGTCATTGACTCATTTTTTTACAAAAACTACATATTTTGATATGTATAAGAGAAATTAAATGATATCTTCTTGTCAGAAGCTTTTTGTATTAATTTTATATTTATATTGTTTATCAAATAATGTAGGGCTAATCTGCATATTTTAGAGGATAAAATCCATCACAGTGAAGGAAAAAGAGCCATTCGTTACTGCAACTTCATTAAATTGTATGCTATTTATGAGTAAACTAAACTAATTGAGATTAATTTTTCCTGTAAAGAACTATTGGGAAAAATAGATTTATTTCCTCTAAAAAAGAAAGTTATTGTAGATTGTGGTGGGAATATAATACAAATCAGCACATTTTAAATAAAGACTTGATGGTATCTAAATAAAATGGCGTAATCGATGTAGATCTATCATAATTTAAATTTTAGTATATGTGAAACGCTAGATATCAGTAGAGAGTTATATATATATATATACTAAATTAAATTTATCCACAACGCTTTACTAATAGTTCGGGCTACACACATATATTTTAATGACGCTAATTTGATAGGAAAGACAAGACAGCATTAAGAGGAGATGTACCCTCATTTGCGTGTAGGGACCATTTAGGAAAAAATCACCTTCCCTATATACAACCAAGATTTTAGCTCCAACCTTCCAGTCAACAATGACCAAGTGAATAAGAAATCTGTTACCTTAGAAAGATACATTTTCAAAATGTCGTTTAAATTACTACACAGTTTACATCGCGCAAGTAACGAATGCAATATTGTTTATTTACAACATCAATTGGGCACGCGGTAAATAGCATAGTCTCGTCTTGTTTAACTCTCCAGAGACGGGGAGGTCAGGATTAGGATTCTGGCTTGGTGTACTGAGGGTGGTGTTCCAAAATATTTTCTCATTCTACCTTCATGTATATTTGGATGCATATCTACTAAAGTATTTTATGGTCCTGACAGGGCTCGTACCTCGGTACGGTGGATCAAACATGCTCGCACAATCCTGAATTGGTTCGAGCCACCTTGTGAACGTATTAAACCACGCTATGGATCTGTTCTCGTTGTTTGTCTGTTTCTATCCCGGTGATGTATTATTGTGAGCCACGATTGTCGACTGGATACGCCTGTATCCTACTAGTCATGCTCTGGTGACGTCATCAACAACTGGAGCAACATACTCGGGCACTTCACAACACTGTACAGTTGTACCTAGTCCACCACACTTACTTTTATATCTTCATGTTTAACTACATTGAATTCTTGATTAACTCAAAGATATGTTGACAGGTGGGTTGCATCTTAATTACACGCATTGAGCCACTATTACACTAATACGCCCATGAACGAAATATAAAGCGAGGGAAGAAAATTCAGTAGTTAATCCTGTGAGGTCTTTAGTTTCTAGATTACCTGCTGATAACATTTTATTTATTCCACGGATGAGTATAAATACTCCCTCTACTATCTACGACCGGACTTACATTTCAAAATTATTTTATTATTGTTTCCTATTTTAGATATAAATATGCTTACACGAAATTTTTTTAGTATAAATCCTGGCAGGAAGATTTCTACAGGCCATTTTCATAAATCAACCAAAAATCCAAAGCTTTAGACAGAAAAAAATAAACAAATAACACGTGAAAAACTACTTTAAATTAAGAATAATAATGTTGTGACAATAAATACTAATTTTATAATTAATTAAGAATATATGCATTTTACAACAAAATAATTATTTAAAACTCGCCGAATAAAACGTAACTTCATTAACATGGTAGATTGTGTTTTGTCAATTAAAAAAAACACACAATACATTTGTAAAACAAAAGTTAATATAATTATTTTCAAAATAACTTGAAGTAAATTTTTTTTTACTGCTAATACTAAGATATGATCTATAGTAGAGTCGAAACAATTTAATGTTAGATTTTATCTAATAAAATGTTTACAAAAAATCTAATAACATGTTGAGTTCTCAAAAGCTAATTTTTAGGAGTTAGGTGGTTTTTGAAATCATTCATTCGGATGAATTTTTTAATAAAATAAGCTAAACATTTTAGATCTGATAAAATTAATCTTTTTACTGGTAGGCATATATTGATTTAAATTGTTTGAATTATAGTTGGTGGAGCTTTGTAAGTTATTGAGATTAATTTATAAATACTCATATAGTATAAAACAACAGACACTATTGATAAAACATAAAGATAACTGATTTTTATAAGAATCCAAGGTAAACCTATCAATATGATTATAGTATCATACTAAATAGTCCTACAATAGGAAAGCGCTCAAATTATTGTATTAAATATAACTAAACATATATAGTGTAATTGAGGTGCTTATTTACTTACTTTATGGCATAAGGTACTAGAAAGTTCATTGCCAAACTTACAAAAGTACCCCGCCTATCCCTCTTGAGCTAGTTATATCCAGTCTCCCTCATTACACTCTATACCTATCTTTAGCTATATCCAGTCCTCCTCATTACACTCTATACCTATCTTGAACTATATCCAGTCTCCCTCATTACACTCTATACCTATCTTGAGCTATATCCAGTCCATCTCATTACACCCTATACATATCTTGAGCTATATCCAGTCCATCTCATTACACCCTATCTCCCTCAGGTTCATTATAATGTTATCCTCCCACCAACGTCTAGGTCTTCCCAATGGTTTCTTCCCGTTAGATTTGACAGTCAGTTTCCAGAACAAGTTTCTAGATTCTCCTATTCACCCTACATATCCTGCCCACTGTAACATACGAGGCCTGATTATCCTAACATAGTCTTGTTGGGAATGCAGGTTATATTTTCATCATTATGTAGCCTCCTCCACTCCCCGGTAACTTCATCCATTTTTGGACTAATGATATTCCGAAGCACCTTGTTTTCGAGCACCTTATTATTTATTTATTTTCGCCATACCACGTTTCACACAAATAGAGAACAACAAGTAAACTTATTGTTTTGTACATTATTTGGGCTGCTATTTAGTTTTGGATGATTACAATTTGCTGATGATAAAGCCTCTTCAGTACACCCAGTCGGGATTTGAACCTTGACCTCATTTCCATCTTAAAAGCAGATGAGATGGACGTATTAACCCCCGTACACTTCAATGTGAGCTTAAAAGACTCTTCTGTTTATATTTCTATTCTTTTTGATAATTTTACAATTATTTATCTATTTAAAACACCAAGACATTCCTTTTCGCAATGATTCCCGTCTAGCCTCATGAATTACTATAATTTTATGTCAGAAGTATCTACTAATATTAAAATCAGAAACCCGTCATTTCAGAAAACCAAAATTTCTTTCGACAGCAATTTCTCTAGTCCTAAAAAAAAGTCATTATTTATTTTAATAAAATCATTTTTTGTTTTGAAGATAATCATTTAGAAATATTCAATCGTGGAGCCGTAGTTTGGGTGGGAATGTAGTTAAACTGAGAAAGGGGCGGTGTTTTTGCAGTTTTCATACCAACACATTTTTTGTTCAAAGTAAATAAAATATTTATTCAGTGTAAACATAGAATTTAGTTTTCTTCAAATGGTGATATCAACAGTTGTTGAATGTCTGTCAAGGATGTCCTGGATTTTAATGAAAACTTCTCTTCACTTAAAAAGTTTTTCAACTTAAGCCACTACGGTCATGAAAGATATTCAGCAAATGATGGATGATATCACCATGTGAAGAGAATATTAAAATCAATGTTTGTACTGGAGCAATATTTTCTTTTCTTTGACAAAACAACTTTTGTTATAAAAAGTGTAAAAACACCGCCCCTTTCTCGCGTCCCTTATATACCCACCAACAGTTCTTCTGGACTGATTTAAATTATATTTATAAAACAAAGCTTTTTTTTATCGAAGATAATATAGATTTTAGAATTGACAAGCCAACATTTCTAAAAGGCAAAGGGCTGAGAGTCGTAATTGCATCGTCAAAGGGCCAACTAGCTTACTTAGTTATTTCTTATTGTTTAAATGCGGGAAAGTGTATTAGTTTCTGGTCAATATCCCTGCTTGTCCAAAATCCTTTTATGAGAAGTGTTGGTACACAATTGAGATTGTTCTCATAATTAATTTTGGGCGAGGGCACGCATATGTCGGATTCCAGTGGCGGACTCGTGAACAATAAGCTGTGGTGTGATATCACTCGTGTGGGAGATTCCCAGGATATTACTCACTTGGTGAATACAAGCACGTAAAGGTGGACAACTCGCAGTTACGTAACTTTAACTCACTAGCAATCAAGGGCAGTAGAACAGATAAAACGTAGAAACAACGAGTAAGAGCAGTTAAAATAATATCATGATAGATATTCCGTATGGATGAATGTTATTGGGACAATATTTGTCTAGCTACTTTTTAAACATGAATAACAATTTGAAAGAAGTGAATAAATTGTCAGTTTTTATTGTATTGCCGTTTGATTTATGATGTTTGTTCATCGAACATAATGATTAAATTAATATTGATAGTAACAATTTATTAAAAATGTTACAGTTTATTAAATTTTCTAAATATGATAACCTTATTACTTGCTTTAAAATAAATGCATTGGCATTGACAATAGTACATATTTTATCGATTATATTCATAATAAAATTAAGATGTAACTAAAAGGTAGTATAACTCATGAAAGTTAAAATACGGGAATAATAATCCTTTAACTAAAGATATTTGAAATTATTGGACAGTACCTAGCAATAATTTAAAAGTTAATACAAGTTAAAATAATTAAATTTATTGTTTTGAGTACGGTACATTGCTTACATTAAAGTAGGCCTAAATTATGTTACCTTTATATTGAATAAAGGATTATTTTTAATAACTTATCTAAAGTACTATTGTTAATTATTGAGATTTTCAATTAATTTTGTTTTGCCAATGAAGCATTCTCCAAAATCAAGCATTTGGTTTTTAAAAGCACTTCAACCCGACTCATTTGTTTGTTTATTTTAATAGTTTTTACTAACTTGTTAATTTATTAATAAAATTAGTTTATCTGCTTATGTTGTGCCAATGGCTTCGGTTAGATTGAGGGCCAAAAGTTTTTCACCAATGCTGCAGGAAACTATTATTTTATTGTTTGAAAATAATGAATCCAGTAGAAAAATTTGAACACCATTGGTGAAAAAATTTATAAATAAAATAATTATCAGTGATATCCTAATAGTGCTGAAGCAATGTTTTTATCTATCTATATCTTTTCTTTATTTAATAACTTAGTGACAAACTTTAAAAAAAAATCGCTGACATGGCATACTGTTTTATCCTAACTTTCATAACGTTACAGAAATAAAGTCATGGACCAATTACATAAAGTATTTCTAAAATAATTCATTTTTATAAACTGATATCGGGATGATCTTTTATACAAATAATAAAATTTATTTGTAGCTTAATCCGGAACTAAAATGGGGTGTCATGCCCGTGTGGTGGAATTGTCTAGCCCCCTATCACAAGTTGTGCAAGCTAAACAAGATTTTATATTCATAAATTACAATCTATGTTCATTACGAGTATGATACATCTTATTTCAGACTATTCATTTCAGTTTATTGATAATTAAATGTGCTTACAAAGATTTGCAGCCTTCTTGATGGAAATTAATATAAAACACTGTTAATATTATGTGTATATTAAACGTGTAGTTAATTAATACAAGCAACACAATATAATCATTATTAAAATATTTTAAAAGGATCTCACTTTAATTTAAACAGGACATCAATTCCATACCTGGTGAGAACAATTTTCAACATACAAATCAATTTGAATTGCAAATATATCGTTATCAATATATGCTCAATACATACTAAATAAATTTGTTACGCCTCTATAGACGGGAATGTTAGGTGAAATGGCACTAAAATGGATGTTAGACGTCCTCACGTGCCTCGATAGCCATTGTACTATAGGGTGTAATTGTATAATACAATGATTGCTTAGTCGGGTAGAGCAAACTATGGGCTTGCATTCCGCACTAAATATAACGTCACACTTCGCTGAAGTATTTATATAGGCCCTAACTTAGATTATTAATAAATGCATTATATGATCAGCAGATATATTTAACGTAGTGATGAGTCCAATGAATGTGTCGTGGAAATTGCGGAGAGCTAGAATGTGTAGTAAGGATCGGTGCAAACAATAACAAGAATTTCATAAGCCACCGCGGTGGTTTAAAACCTCTCGCTTGTTTGTCCATTTAAAGTGAGCCGTTTTCGACCGTTGGATTGAGTGATAGCGGAAGCCTGGAGGCAGGTATCCTGCAGGAATGCTCACTTGTCTACTTCCGGTGCGCTGATGAGTTCTACTCTCGCACGTGGTTCACTCAGTCGGTTACGCTGGCTCAAGTGTAACTAACGGCTGTGCCACCTGTTGCCACCTGTTGTTATGGCCTTCAGTGGTTTAAACCGCCAGCTTCCCTCCCTTGCCCACCTGGGGGTGAGGGTGTATGACCTACTGCTCGCACAAGCACCCAGAGACGAGAACGGAATCGGTAGGAAGACTAAACATGTACATTACATTGTACAGTACTTACGGACGCTGCCAAACTATAATAATAATACTAATATTTAGCACCGCGTCTTACTACCCGTTCGGGTTATACGCTTTAAGTTAATTACTTTAATGGGTTAGGAATTGGGAAGGTTGAATTAGAGGAAGTGAACCCTGCATTTGCGTGGAAAGAGAGTGGAAAGCCATTTAGGAAAAACCACCCCCATTTCACCCGACCGAAATTCGAACCTCAATCTCCCCGTCCTCAGCAGTCGAGCTCAACACGACAAGCGCGTTAGCCAACTACGCCACCGAGGCGGGTCAAACTATGACGTAGTGGCGAGTAGATATAGGATTTATCATATTAGTGTACTTCCGTTATAATTTAGCACCGCGTCTTACTACCACTTCGGGTTAAACGCTTAAGCACTAATTAAGCTAATGAATTAGTAATTGGGAGGGTTTCATTTGGAGGAAGTGAACTCCCATTTGCGTTGAGGGAGAGTGGAAAACCATTAAGGAAAAAACCCTCCCAGTTCACTCGACCGAAATTAGAACCTCAATCTCCCCGTCCTCGGCAGTCTAGCTCAACATGAAACCAGCGCTTTAGCCAACTAGGCCACTGAGGTGGGTACGTCTTACTTTCGTTCTATTCGTTACGTTTCAAATATATAACATTGATACAAAAACCAAACATTGATTTTTAAATGATTCTAAAAATTGTCTTACATTGTCGCAAAATTATATTTTTGATACATATTCTAGCAATACGTCTTACTATCCGTTCTGGCTATACACTTTTTTGTTTATTTTGATATGGTTTTTATTTTGTGAACGTACTATTCTTTGATCCTCTACACCTCCGGCTATATGTTTCATTAATGGCAATGGAGAGTTGGAATATTCCTACCTGTATGTAGATTAAAAGAGTCCGTGTAAATGTCTATCTAGGGTAGAAAACAAGACACATTTGGTTTTGAAATGCAAATCAATGTGGTCCCGGATCAAATAGTGGAGTGGGCATGTATTCTCTTCAGCGGAAGAGGGGGAGTGGTATCATAATGTAAGCTAAGGTGAACCCCTCATTTTCTTCCCTTTCTTTCTATTTCGCACATTGACTTCTAAGTTTGATAGTACTTAAGAGTGCTAGGATGCACCCCGGTACGCAAAATAGTATTGAGCTCACCAATTAGGCAACGTAATTAACCGACACCTTAGTTCAGTCGGTAGCGTGTCTGACTTTCTGATTACTCAGATAAGAGTCCCAAATTTGATTTCCAGCATGGATGAAAAATTATCATCGATTAAATGTGTGTTTTTCCTTTAATAATGATGAAATAACGACATGAGGACTGGAAGTTGTGTCTATTCAAGATTAATGTTAGTTTATAGGTCTTGTGCTGATATAATTAGTCGGTTCAGAAAGTACACTTGAAATACCTTTAAGAAAAAGAAAGTAAAAAAGGATATGTAACACTACTTTATTGGAAGATGGAATTTGTATTTCATTAGAACATGTAATATTAACTTTATTAATAATGGTAAATCTATATGTAATTTACTATAACATGGAATATTTACTTTACTAGGAAACGTATGTACTTTATTAAAACATAGTTTATTGGTGCAATTACCTGCATCAACGAGCACGTAAACTAACCGTATCTTGTCTTGTCTGGTCTATCAGTGATGGGGAGGTCGAAGCTCGAACCATGGCTGGATTAGTGCGCTTAGATAGATTTTCCTAAATGGTTTTACTCTCAATATCATCACAAATCAGGGTACACTTCCTCTAGATTCTTTCATTCTTATCCTAGCCCAAACATGTACAATTCCCTAACTGGTAGGAAGACGTGGTAGCATGGAACTATAATACCTGAAATATTTCAATAGCAGCAATCAATGTCTAAACTATATAAACTCGTCAGGACAGGAGGAGGAGAATAAATATTTCTTCTAATATTTGTAAAAGAAGTAATGTCTTAGTATAATGGAAACATGATGAAGAGGGTAAAATATTAATATTGGGTGTGACAAATTAACTAATCGATCAGATTAAACTGTTTTAACAGGGTAGATAGTTCTAATAATGAATGTAATGCATTAACTATCAAAATAAATGAACGTTTTAGTAGGTTAGATAGTTATAATAATGGATGTAACGCATTAACTATCCAAATAAATGAAACTGTATTAGTATTGTATATATTCTGTGCTTCTTTGCAGACCATTTTAATTAATGTAATTGTAAATGTTTTAAGGATTAATAACTAAAACTAAATAAATACGTATATTTTTGAAGGTTTTTTGCTTTGCAATATTTTATCAGTGTATTATTATTTTTACAGAAAAATTAAAAGTGTTCTAAGATAGGTGTTGAAATAGAAAAAAATTATATACTATTTTAAACACAGACTTCTAGCTCTATAAGCTACTAAGGTGTGACATTTATAGTCCAGTACTAGGAGGTAAAGGAGTGGCTGGTAATTTAGGGCTAACATTCTTTATTTGGAGGATTAATACAGAAACCCTTTCTCAATACTTATTCTCGGTTCTTTTTCTCTCTTTAATTTTTCAAGAAATACCCATAACAATATATAAAGGTTAAATCCTCTGCCTCCGATTTCATCAATTTATGGCAATGTACAGACCTACTATGAATTTAACATATTCATGAAAACATTTTTTTTAATGAGTTGAATTTACCTTATCACGTTGTTTTGAAAGAAAAAAAAATTACAGTGGAACACTACGATGGTTTGATTTCAACTGAAAATATCCTTTTTTTTAATTATTACTTTGATAATTAATTTGACTTTAAATTCCTGTGCACAATATTCATGTATTACAACAGTGGAGGTCATGTTGTTCTTAACAACCTTAGTAGAACCATTAATGACGTTGCCTACCTATGACGTAACGGCAAGACAAAATATTCAGATAATTTTGAATACATTACATTGGAACGAAAACAGATAGTCTTAAATAATTCTAAAAGTTCTCTTATATTGTCAAAACAACTTTTTCATCTTGAAGTAGTTTTTTTTAAATATATGTTTTAATCATCCTCAACTCGAGATATTTGATATATTCATGAAAATGGCCTTTACGAATCTTTCAGATAGAATTTAAATTTAAAAAACTCCGTAGAAGCACATGTTAATCTTAAAAGGAAAAAATATTGTTTTGAAATGAATGTCAATGCAGTTCAGGAGCGTTTTATACTCGTCAGTGAAAAGGGGCAATATCAGCATGTAAACTAGAGCTCTAGCAGGAAAAACTGCTCATTTTCTCGCTCTCGTACGTTGGCTTATAAGTTTCATAGTGCTTAAGTCCATCAATATAAGATGCAGCCCACTTGGCAAAATAGCTTCGAACTCACCAAAGTCGTTAAGTGGGCATTTTTCAGAAGAACATGTCCCAATCAACTTCTTTTCACGTGAACACTTTTGTCCAAAACATCTTCTGCCATTGGGTCGGCCATTATAGGATTAACTCTCTAATCCTTTGTCGGTTTCTCAGATCTCCTGCTTTTGTGAGATAAACTTCTCTTCATTCACACCCTCTTAGTACCTACACACACAATAACACGTCTTAATTCCTCCTGCACACCTCAGCAGGGATCACTCCAATTGGTGGAGTGACTGATCTTCAAGAGGGAATCATCAAAGCGACAATTATGAACCAGAGCTCACGCTGGCTCAATGGACTTTTAGTTCACAATTCGACCACGTGCGGCGTTGCTAATGTAAGTCAACAACATTAAGAGATAAAGAAATCCGTCTGCACAAAGATCCGTTATGCCTGGTTCATGATCAAAAAATTAAGGATAAAAATTACGCGTGCGGAGCGCACGTTTCTCTTTAAGTTTGTTTCCCAATTATCTGATTCATACTCAAAAACTAATATGATAAGTCGAGCAAATCATAAATATTGGTACCAAAGTCCACTAGTGGGGAGAATTTAATATGTAGTAGCAATAGAGTCTTAAGGTGATGGTGTAGAGAACGCGAAGAAATGGTCAGTATTTTAGCAGTTTTTAAAGCCAAACCTTTTTTGCCAAGATAAAAAAATATTATCCAGTAGAACCGTGGATTTTAATTTCCTTGACGTGATAAAATCAACAGTTGTTGAATATCTGTCATAAGCATAGAGGCATTAAATCAGATTAAATGAAAATAAAAAGTTGTCATTAGGCTAAATTCCAAGACACCCTCGACAGAGATTCAAGAACTATTGATACTATCATGTGAAGAAAATTAAACTCTATATAGCTAATTTTTTGTTCTTCGGACCAAATAAAGGATTCTATGAAAACTGCAAAAATACTGCATATAGATCACGTTCCCTACATTCCCTTCATAACTCGTGTTCCCTACACTCCCTTCATAACTCACGTTCCTTACACTCCCTTCATAACTCGTGTTCCCTACACTCCCTTCATAACTCACGTTCCTTACACTCCCTTCATAACTCACGTTCCCTACACTCCCTTCATAACTCACGTTCCCTACACTCCCTTCATAACTCGAGCTCCCTACACTCCCTTCATAGCACATGTTCCCTACACTCCCTTCATAACTCACGTTCCTTACAATCCCTTCATAACTCACGTTCCTTACATTCCCTTCATAACTCACGTTCCTTACATTCCCTTCATAACTCGTGTTCTCTACACTCCCTTCATAACTCGCGTTCCCTACACTTCCTTCATAACTCACGTTCCCTACACTTCCTTCATAACTCACGTTCCCTACACTTCCTTCATAACTCACGTTCCTTACACTTCCTTCATAACTCACGTTCCTTACACTTCCTTCATAACTCACGTTCCTTACACTCCCTTCATAACTCACGTTCCCTACACTCCCTTCATAACTCGTGTTCCCTACACTCCCTTCATAACTCGTGTTCCCTACACTCCCTTCATAACTCACGTTCCTTACACTTCCTTCATAACTCACGTTCCTTACACTCCCTTCATAACTCACGTTCCTTACACTCCCTTCATAACTCGTGTTCCCTACACTCCCTTCATAACTCGTGTTCCCTACACTCCCTTCATAACTCACGTTCCCTACACTCCCTTCATAACTCACGTTCCTTACATTCCCTTCATAACTCGTGTTCCCTACACTCCCTTCATAACTCGTGTTCCCTACACTCCCTTCATAGCTCACGTTCCCTACACTCCCTTCATAACTCACGTTCCTTACACTCCCTTCATAACTCACGTTCCTTACAATCCCTTCATAATTCACGTTCCCCACACTTCCACCTTAAGTAGGATTCCAATAGGCAGGACAGTTTATAAAAGACAAACGTATTTTTTCGCGGTCAACATTGTTAACATTCTATTCTAACATAAATGTATTCTATTAATATTATATAACAAAAGTGACACAAGCAAATAACATGACTAGACGCATGATTATATGAAACGATTTTTGGCAACCTTGTAACTGTCAGGCCTTAGACTGGTTCTATCCATGTCTCACTTCATACAGAACTGTTCCTTCTACTAACAACTAGGTTTAAGGAAGTCTCAAGTGGAAACAATTGGTTCATATCTTTACTTAGTGAAGATTTGCCTTATTTGGAAACAATTCTGTTAACTAGGACTACGGATTAACTAGTCCAACACTTTAGCTCAGCTAGTAGCGTGTCTGTCTACTGAGCTAAGAATCTGAGGTTTGATTCCTGGTATGACTGAAAAATATATTATTGGTAGAATGTGGGTTTCCCTTTTTACAGTGATGGATCAACGGCCGGGGGCTAGATACCGTTTCTGTTCTAGATCTAAGATGGTTTATAAGTCGTTTGCTGATATAATAAGTCGATTCATAAAGTGTATGTTAAATACCTCAAATAAAGGAAATGAAAACGGATGAACTAATTTTGTAATTACAGACTCGCGAAAAAACTAGTTTGGTTGCGGCAAAAACATATTCATTTCGTTTAATGCGGGCTAGGAGGTTATTTCAAGGTAGGCCCATTTCTTGTTGTCAAACATGATACGTTTGACAAATGTTTTACTACGACAATTTCATTCTTACCTCATAAATGAGGTTAGTGGGCCATGAAAGGTAACGCATTTTTTTTGTGTGTACAACATCATGAGGGGATTTTTTCAACATATATTTTTATATTTCAGAAATTACTTGTATGTACAGTACATATATTGTGCTCATGATCCTCTGCTGGTAAAAACACTTTTTTATAGGTCAAAATTAGGTAATTTATTTTAATCTAGAGTTTTAGGTCATATTTTCTTTATTTGCATCAATTTAAGGTAATTTTGAACTATATTTTAAGCATTCTCTAAATATAAATCTTTTAAAATACTTTACTAAATATTCTATACTTGCATAAATATTCAAACGTATTTTTTTTTCAACACACAGCTGTCTGAATGAGAGGATAATGTTGGCTATCCACTTTGGGTTATTTGAATGTCTGATTGTAAAATTCAAATTCCAGGTGAGATATTGCAAAACTACGTTAAGAGGGAAAAGTAACTAATTCTAAAGTAAATATTTGTATATCAACAATATATTTAACAGAATATATAAACGCTTAGTTTTTAAAGCATTTTCATTATAGTTGCTTTAAAAAAATATTTCTTATATCATTAAAGTCTGAGCCTTGGTCATTATCTTGTTAGTAAAATTAGGTGGCCATTTAATACGGTAAGTTTCATGTCCAAGATTTAGGATTTGAACACTAAGAGATTGGCTTTCTAGAGCGAAGATTCCGGGTACAACTACCTTATCCAAATGTCAGTGTTCAATTTAATATTCGAGATAAAGTTGAATGCACTATACTTTGTTTCCAATTTGCCATTTATTTTATAGTGAAACTATCGCGAATCAAAGATTGGCCAAAATAACCCGTAATAAAACCACAGATTTGTTAATCAAGCGTGAAAATGGTACCGCCGATGATTCGATGTCTTTGACCGAGCTCATCTTCACTTATTGTGAACGCACAACAATCGTTTTCTCTTAAAAACCCCTTTCAGAATTAATCTCAAGCAGAAAATGGCTACTGACGGTGTCTCCTTTGTTAGATGTTAATTACTTCTTATCCTCAAGTTAGTTGCTAGCTTATTTTCACTAGAGCATTTAACGTGTCTTTTTGATATACTTTATATTGCCACACAACTTACAATCTAGTTTAGGATAATACATATAATTTCACCCATCCACCAACATTAATGCCTAAATATACACTAATTAAAAACAGAAAAAAAACAATACTTCAATATATGTGAATATTTGATGATCAGTCATATTATTGTATGTAATAACATAATTTGAGACACACGGTAATTGGGTGTATCTTTGAATAATTTTAAAACATAATAAAAAAACCACATCGGTGGTTGCATGGTTTATCACGTCAATCCCGCGCTGGGCTGGATGTTCTGATTCTAGTTAATCCTAAACACTACCTTTCTTATTCCTACGCAGAGTAATTGAGACATGCATACAACCTGAACGAGTGCGTGGGGGAAAAAATACTAAATTAAATTGAAATAAAAACAAAGGCTGGTATTTAATATTACCTCTTGCGTAAGAAATCGAGGGGAGATTTGTGTGTTGCGGTAATGTGTTTAATATAGCTCTTAAATATTAACACATGGGTTGTTTAATAGGTTTAATGTATTAAGAAAGAAATTAGAAGGGTAGCTATTAGAAAAAGCACACGCATTAACATAAAGAAGGGATGAAAAAAATGTTGAGAACTTACCACCAGAGTATGTTGCACAGATTCAAGGCTAGACCATCTTCTCTTCGATAATTCATTATATTGTGAGTCTGACAGGCCCATCAGTTCAAGTGTTGTCAATATTTGTTATCACCCCTTGTAAACTTTGTTTAACCTGAAAGTTAGCAGTCTTACTTTGACCTATTACACTATGGAACAGCTTATAAGATAAGACCATGGGGTAATCGGTCAAGCTAAGACTGCTAGCTTTAAATATGAATGTTCAAACAGGTAAAGGCACCACACATACACACACGTGGTGGTGATATATTAGTCCAGGGGTGGGGAAACTTACTTTTCTATGCTTTAAGAATAACGATATTTTTAAAATTTAAAATGCACTTTGTGAATGTATAACTTATAAATTTGATTGTATATAATTAACACACTACGGTAAAATCTCTCCCCGATCCCTTCAGATGGACGCAAATGCCATATCCCTGTGCTAGACCTAGAGGCCCAGGTTCGTACTGACTGGTGGAAGGTTTGATGCGCATGCGCCTTCAGCCAATCAACTACCGGTTGACGATAGTCTTCACATTCTGAGATAAGTGACATCTTCCTCTGTTCTATATTCTCAGCCAGTGCCCGTTACTATCGAGCTGGGCAAAACCATATGAGGGGATCAGCAGATTCTTATGAGCATCCTGTCTTACTATCCGTCCGGGATATCAACATATTTACACTAACGGGAGAAGGATGAAGAGGATATAGTTCTAGAAGAGGGAGAGTGGGTAACAATTTAGGCGGGGCTGTTTTAGGCACCGTTGATTCTACTGGAAGTAATTATAGTCAGGTGGTTTGGACACCTCGCAGTAGCTAGCATAAAACAGTAAAATAATAGTTGGAAAATAATACAATTAATCGCCAGCAGACTTCAGTTTAGCTATAAGCCTACCATACGAAAGTTAGCTACTCCGTACGATTTGCCTATGGTAGAATCAGTTCTTAGTGAAAGGTTAGGCTAGGTTAGGATTACCTAATAAAGCTTTGGAGACAAATCGTGGTGCAAGATAGCAGTGCCCGTCTAGAATATCCACATATTTACATTAAAAGGCTCGAGATAAGGATAATATATCTCAGAGAAACTGTGCCCACATTGTAAACAGAGAGTGGAGAAACCATCTAATCAGATTCAGTACACCCGATCGGGATTCGAACCCTGATCTCTCTACCTGTCTCGATCTAGTATATTACGATAGTGACGCGAGCATGGGTGCGTTTGTTCTAAGGCCGTCTCCACACCACGACTGCGTTATATAACAGTGTCAGTGGGAGCGGTGCTGCTCCATAGTTCCCGTGCTCCGCACAATTTGGCCAAGGACCTAGCGTGGTCACTCCGCTAATGATAATAATGGCGTGGACACAACTACAACCGCCATCTTCATGGGATGTCTGTAATTACGAACATATGACCAATCCATGTACAACTCACGTCACGTATCGTGTATTTGCGATTGCAGGTGGGCTTGGCCACTCTGAATGGCCACATATTTTTTATGCGATCTTTTGTTTTTAATGGAATATCATTCTCTGAAATCTCCTATTTAAAATGGTATTCAACATTAAATAGTTTAACACTTTTATATTGTGTTAGAAATCTTTTCCGCAAGCTTGCGATGCTTTGGAAACAGATTTTTGAGTTGTATAGGCCTATGTCAAGCGCACGTATAATTTATCTATTCTTTTAAATAGTTTACGTCCGTTATACCTTTGGGAGTAATTTCATTTAACAGTTGGTTATTCTGTTTACTCTGCTTATAAACTACTCATCTTCTGTTGTTATTGTTTGTTATGTAATATTGTTTGTTAGGTTATGTGATTCTGCAAACAGTGTTGTAAGAGTGTCTGTTTTAGTTAATAATTGGATTTAGTGTTTATAATAGTTTCAAATAGGTAACAAGATAATTGGAACAAGTCATTCTTGTTACGAGAAAAATAAAATGTTGGGATATCAAAACCTAAACAGTAAACCTCAACTTCATCTGCTAGTCAACAAGGTTTACAACAACCTTGCCTAAGGCCATCTTAAGCTCCAAGTGGAAGTTGAGCACTAATTTTACTTATTCTGATAGTAAAAATGACACTATGCAATGAGAAATTATTGATATGGATGTACTTGAATGTGTTCTGAATGAATTTATTGGCTTTTTTCAAGTTTTGTCACAAAAATCTACACAATACAAAGAAAGCCTCGACAGAAATTGCAACAAAATTTAGATTTTATTTACAAAATTCTGAATATGCTGACAATCTTTTATAAATTGGAAGAAGATCAGTGTTTCAGATAATAACAGTTCTGAAGGCTAAACTATACCTAATACATTTTATGATTAAGCAGGGAGAATTCTTGTTGAAACAATTAAACTAATTGACTCTAACAGAATTTATAAAGTTGAAAGAAATGTTCCTGACTTAAAAACAACAGTCCTAGGTACAGTGCAGGACATTATGTGAAGAAATATATTTTACTCTTATTTCCCGTAAATTACATTTTTTAAATTTTGATGGTAGATATTTTATTCACGATAGATAATAGCACCAAACAAGGTTTATGACGATATTATGGTATTAAATACAAGTCTATTTACTCAAGTATTTTGAGATATTTATACTACAGACTGAATTTAAATTGATTTGTTTGTTTTTTTGCAAAATAAATGCATGCTTTGGTAAAAAAAACATAAATTTATTCTGATTTACAAAAACTTGTGTGAAGAAATAAAGAAATAATTATAATTTAAAATAAAATCTAAATTAAATGTATCTCACTAGCAGGACCTGAGATATGTGTGATAAGGTTAATATTCAGCTTAAATAGCAGTCAGACAATTCTCTATGAGGAAGAAATTATATAGACTGAAGGTAATTTCAAATTCATTGACCACCTCTGTGGCTTAGTGCTCAGAGTACCTGCCTCAGAGCCAGAGGCTTAGGACTCGATACCCGGCTCTTCCACATTTTCTGTGAAGCAGTGGGTCTGGAACGGGTTCAACTCAACCTTGTGAGGACACTTGAGGGGCTACTTGAGTAAAGAAGTAGCAGCCCATGTCTAGAAAACTGAGGTTAATGGCTGGAGGGTTCATTATGCTAGCCACATGACATTATGTAACCGCAGAAGTTGGCTTCGCCAAGAGACACCGGTCGCTCATTCGGTATAGCTTACGAGATAAGGCCATGGAGGCTTATTTTAAAAGTTCTTCAAAAATAAATGGTCTCAGACAACACAAAATGTTTGTGCTGGCGTTTTTTTCTCTATCGCCTCACATAACTTGTCCTGAAAGTTTGTATATTCACCAATTGTATGGCCTAGGAGTGAGGAAGGTAAAATTCAGAGGAAATTTTCCTAGATTTGCGTGGTGTGAGATTGAGAAACCATTTAGTAAAATCCACCCCCATTAATTCTGGTAGCGATTTGGACCCCAACCTTCACGTCGTCTGCAAAGATTACTAGATAAGTCTGACATCAATCCACATGTCCCATTAAGCGTTGTTCTTAATAATCCTAAATATTATATTTAATACGAAGTTTAATAACTACATAGTCTAAAGAGTAGAAAAGGGTGGCGTAGTCATAGTTTAATTGCATACGCACTCACGTAAAAATTACATCGGTTGAGATTATAGCCTTGACCTCTTCATCTATCGGCAATTTTGTCAATTTACGAGCCTGATGCCTTAAACCATGAGAGTCCCCCTCTAGGTAGGAAGAGCGTTATTAGAACATGAGTGTACCAGTGCACCAGCTTAAGGAGCTGTGGCACGAGAGCAGGTTAGTGTAGCTCTGTATTGACGGTGTAGATAACAATGGTTCGTCTGGTTCCCACCATCATTACACCACCTTGATTCACCTTGCCGGCCGGTTCATTTTCCCACAAGCCTGCTTGCCTGCCTGTTTGCTTGGGAATATAAGTAGCCAGTACCTGGCTGCCTAGCACGAGACTCTTACATTACATCTGTTGTACGGTGGCCTTCCTTCCCAGCTGCATGGATTCATCACAGACTAGACCTCCACCATGTTGACATTCTGTTAGTTTTCTAGACTGTTTCTATTACATCTGCTGTATAGTGGCCTTCCTTCCCAGCTGCATGGATTCATCACAGACTAGACCTCCACCATGTTGACATTCTGTTAGTTTTATTGACTGTTTCTATTACATCTGCTGTACAGTGGCCTTCCTTCCCAGCTGCATGGATTCATCACAGACTAGACCTCCACCATGTTGATATTCTGTTAGTTTTATTGACTGTTTCTATTACATCTGCTGTAC